>JAAMXU010000052.1:0-14305 GCA_019693545.1 Chaetoceros muelleri | reverse complement strand
TGTGTGTGTGTGTGTGTGTGTGTGTCGTGTCCACACTACCAACGGAAGACGTTTTATTTATGGACTGTGGACAATATTCTGCAAAATCAACATGGCAAAGAGACATTATATATGTCTTTTTTGCTCTATGACATGTCAACAGTGAATACAAGGCTGCTAACTCATGGCATTGTAGACTACTAACTCATCGATTGCTCTACACACTACCAACGGAAGACATTTTTCATTAACAATATTAGACATTAATTTACTACTAAGACAAGGCTTTTGATATGTCATGTGACATTGTTTGGCCTTCTGACTTCTACAGTAGTTTGCTACTCTATCAGTCTCTACACGTAGCTGAATGAGAAGTGACTACTTAGTACAGCAGTGTACTGACGAAGTACGTAATACTACACTACTTACTGCTTTCATACGGTACGTCGTACTATACTGTGCAACATAAAAAGCATCTTGCTTCTAAAGTCGGTCTGTGCTCTGCCTTGTTAGCTACGGTGATCGTCCGTTAGACATCACATACCTAATCTTTTTTATCTACAACACACCTAATTTATAATTTTCCTTTTTAATTTAATTAACTTCAATTATTTCTTTTCCTTATACCGTTTACTCTTTATCCCTTTTCCACAACCGAGAGTCGACTGTGGCACAGTAATATTACTGTTATGCCCGAAAGCTGTTGTGTGAACTAACAGGGAGCCCAAAGTAGGTTCAAATTAGTACTGGTAAAAAACTCACAGCCAGACCACAAGTTCAAAAAAAACAATCGACAGAGATTGAAATAAAAAAACTTCAAGATGAGTTCCCAGAAGAAGAATTTTTCCGGCCGAGGTTCTACACCGAAAGGTGATCATGAACCCGGACTCACTCCCCCGATCCCTTTTGTTCCTCCAAAGGTGGACGAAGGAGATGAACCACCGACGGTGGACATCACGATGAAGAAGAACGCAAAAAAGAAACCAACCAAGGTCAATACCAAGAAGAAGACCTTCTCGGCTATTGAGACGTTCACGGGAAACGGAGCTTTCGTCGTGACCGTCCTCAAGAGAATCCAGACGGAGATCTTTGAGCATCTCGGCATCTCGAGCGACCCCAAGAAGGTGGACGAGCAACTGGATTACCTTTAGCAGGTAACTACCGGTCGCGCTAGAGATCAATTGGTTGAGATCTTTAAGCAAGGAAGACGAGAATTTGCCATAATATTTGCTGTTTCCAATCAGCAGCATGAGGTGTTTGTCAGAGATAAAGGCGTCTTTTTGAATGGCTCCTGAAAGGAGACAAACCTGATATCCCTGAGGATACCCTACAAAAGCTCGGAGAGACGGCCAACGAGTACTGTCAGCAGCACAAGTCTTACGTCTGGTTCGAGATGGGTAAACTCATGTGGATGAGGCATCAAACTGTGCAAGATGAGCACATTTGTTACCTTGAAAATAAAATCATCAAGCCCTACGACATGGCTATAAGAGACTTTTACGACCGAGTTGTCGAAATGTACT
The DNA here is from genome assembly GCA_019693545.1 of Chaetoceros muelleri. NCBI lineage: Eukaryota > Bacillariophyta > Thalassiosirophyceae > Chaetocerotales > Chaetocerotaceae > Chaetoceros > Chaetoceros muelleri. The sequence continues at coordinate 12,803 of JAAMXU010000052.1, read as the reverse complement.
CTTTCATTTACTACCTGCAGCCGCCTTCAATGAATAATCAGGCGTGGTATGAAGCCAAATGGCATACGCTCAGTGCACTTCACAATGGTACCGCCTCAACGGCTTCCAACCAGAATTCGGACATTGAACACACCTAAATGACTCGGTAAATTGTCGTGCTTCAAGAAGCTACGTACAAAGGTCATGCTAAAAAATTAGAGGCTGACACAATCAGAACTTACAAGTTTTGTACCGTGGTTCAACGGCCAAGCACACAGACAGTGGAGGTGCTGCGATGCTGCACAAAAATCCAATACACAGTTGCAGTACCGACACAGGTATGTATATAACATACACACAGTACATGCATTCAAAACAGAGATTCTCCACTACGACGATTCACAGGAATTCACTAGGCTACTACCGTACACGGGTAGATGTTGCAGGCTCACGCGATACATGCGAAAAGAGTCCAATCCTGTTTCTATCAAATGCATCAGGGGAAATGCTTCGGTCTCCGAGTAGCTAAGTCGGAAAAGAAAACCTGTCTACAAGTGCATTCTAACAACTTGCAAATGGTGAAGGGTCAGAGCCGGTGCCCACTTGTCACACAGCTATCTTGGCACCATGATCCACTGTTTTGGTGGGGATCACACCATTGGGTGCAGGTCGCATGAACAGTTTTTGGGGTGTCTCCATGTTCAGGGAGGTTTTACATGCTATCTTACAGCATGCGTCGCAAATCACTGACGAGACGATCGGGGAATGAGAAGAGTGTGGTGTCGACTACAAGCAGTAGTGCACACACGATCTATTTCATTCGTTCATACGCACGACCGATCGAATTGATTGAGACAAAAATACACACGATGACAAAATCACGTCCTTCAGAACATATGGGTCTGAATAAACTGACGGAAGGCTACGATAACGGTATGTTTAAACACTTGAATACCATGCTGTTGATAAGGATTATAGGAATGTCGCCCTCGCTCTTCCACGACCTCTTCCTCCTCGTCCTCCACAACCACGGCCACGGCCTCTCCCTCTTCCACGAGCATGGCCTCGTCCAGTCTCAACTGCTCTCACTTGGAAGTTGGGGGTAAAAGCATCATTAGGATTGGTGAGGGTTCTTTATTCAGCAAGACTAGCGCTAAATATAATATAGTAGTCATCAAAGATTCAAGTTGCAGCAGGGAGGCATTGCCATTCATTCTTTGCTGTGACATGGTATCGTGCAGCATCTGGATCTTTAAGAGATCTTTAAGACCACCACCGGATTGCAAATCATTCAAGCATTGGGTAATACAGGCGTAGTAATCTTCAATCTTAAAATGAGCCTTATCTCCTTTGTAGTGAAGAGTACGCAACTGTGCCATAGCATTAGTGGCTTTATTCTGTAAGAATGTGTTATTTGCAAAGTGCTGTTTGAAATCAAGATAGCGTAACCTTCCATTCTTCAATCTCTGATGTTTGAGCACAATATTAGAACCATGGCCATCAGTTCCAATAGCATTTAAATACAAATGATACAGCATTTTAGCATCTTCTTTCGATTTGGTGCTGGTAAAAGACAAACAATGACGAAGTTTCTCCTTACGGTCTGTCCAAGCTGCATCATAATTACCATCTTGTTCATCCCTGAGTAAATAGTTAATTGATACACCATGAGCTCCTTTTGTTCTTTTGATGAGAGCCTCAAACTTCTCCATGAAGTCCTCACAATTTGAAATAGTAAACTTAGGAATAGTGATGTCAGGAAGGTTAGAAACATCTTCATCGAGTTGATTCTTACTTCTATTGGCTCTCAGTACAGTCAACTGCGCAGCATCAATTGCTGTAAGCATTGCATCATCCGGAAGAGCATTACAACGTTCTCTATCTTGTAACTCAAAACGAATTGCTTTCAGATTTGCAATAGTAAGCGGACTATAAAAGATGCATTGTGTTGCTGGTTTGGCGGAATTTACGCCATGCACATCCTTGATGAAGGAGTCCAGCCAGATCTGATTTGGACATCTTCATTAGAGCTCTGAAGGTTGGAATCAAAGAAACCAACATCCCTTGCGCTTGTGCTGCATCTATATGAAGAGTTTCTCGCGTGAAGGTCAAGAAAACCTCAGGATTATCCATCTTCTAAGAGAAAATAGTTTCAAAGCAGCAGTATTAGTAATGATTTCACATATTTTGGTCTGAGATTGATAAATCCATTACTTCAAAAACAATCTAAAGAGATTGATTCTACATTAAGTCATGCCCAACTGATCAAGACAGTTGACAGACAATCATTTTTAAGTTAGGAATCTTTTCTACCCTTTGTTAGTTAGTGCTCAATCCCTGGATAATACCTGGGATTTTCTCATATAGGGCATTGAACTTTTGCACCAGTAACCTGTTATACCCAAATTATTCAAATGAGGGGAGTGTAGTAGTTCCTTGGAGTGAAACAAAAACAATAAGTTTTACGGAGTATTTTTTATTCAAAATTCCAATATTTTGTCTTATATTGAGAAAATGTATCTTTATATACTTAATTATATGTTACCATAGATTTGAGTCAAATTATTTGCAACTTCTTAGTGTTTGAAAAGCATCTCAGGCATGAACCATCATTCTTTTTTGATATAAAGAACCTTGAAGCTTGCCCATACAAGCACGGATAAAGCACTGATCACTCCAGCAGAAATTCCAATGATCAAACGTGTGGTATTGCCTCTCTCCACTTCTGCATTCAAGAATGTTTCAGCATTTCTGGGCAACAATGTGGGAGAGGAAGATGGAATTTCTGTCGGCGTAGATGTTGGATAGGAAGATGGAGATCCTGTGGGCATTGGATTGCAAACTGATTCATCACAGAAACATGGTGATAACAATTTACAAGGACCATGAGCTGTTGTGAAGGGGTCCTCCTCAAACCCAGGTAAACAACAAGGTTGAAAATGAACACTCTCTGTGATAGCAACTGTGGCAGTTCTTAGATGCCATGAATCCACACACTCATCTTCAAAGTTGTAAACAAATTCCCACGCTTGTTGGCCTGTAGGAATTGATGTTGATGATCGATGATCTCTTCTGGCGCAAAGGTGACTACTGCTGGGAGACTCGACGTTACTCAACCATGGAATGCATGTCTCTTCTTTTGGAAGTTCTTCACCACTTGGATACCACTTGAATGATAATAGGGAGCGGTAAGAAGTACATAGATAATTGCCAGACTGCCTGTTTGCTCCAAATTTTAATTCGTGATCCAAAAATGAATCGTAAATATGTGTACATCTCATGTCGGGCAGTCGCACCTCACTCCACTTTAAGCCTGGATTTTTTTCATTGCAAGTATTTTTCCAACAAAGATACTGTTTGTCATGGATTTTGACACATTGCTTGCCAGTAATGATATCTACATCACTCCATTCATAGTCATTGGGCCAAATAGGATATTTACAGGTGATTGCATCATCCACAGAGTCTATTAGTCGCTCAGCGTAAAAGTTATCAATTAGTGTCCCTTCTGAGTTTTGATAAGGATACACTGTTAAGTTCCCAGATACTGTGGCCTTGATATTATTCCTCCATGATTGATTATTTTGCCAATAATAAGGATACTGATTAGAATGGTGGAATCCATAGCCATACTCAACAACTTGATTTTCGTCTCCATCATTCTCTAAATGATAAGTTGTATAGATGGGTTGCCATTTTCCTGTCACTGAAATTGCACCACAGGTAAAACCAGGTTCTCTATGGTCAGATTCCAAGCCACTGCGAATTGTCCACTGCAAGTTGATACTTGCCTCCTGATGGCTACTTTTCACTACGGGTTCATCATATCCAGAAGATAAATACATATACCCGATTTGATCTTGATGATACTCTTTTCGAAGATGGACCATACCCATTTTCTGTACGCACTCACCATGACTATTAGCTTCACCTTCAACAACCCACTTAAGAGGCATTTTCAAATTGGTTAGATATTCATCTTTCTGATATGATTCACGAAGATGGTCAGAAAGGAACTGTACTTCCTTGATGGATAGACCAGTATCAGGTATTCCAGGTACATCAAGTGTACTCCAGGAGTTGGAGAGGACCGAGTTAGCACAGAGGTAATTGTTATCCCATCCTTGAGGATCTGAACCTTCAAACCAGTGAATGCATTTTAGATGTTTTGGAATATCATCTTTTCCATTATGATACCATTCAAAAAATAGGTTAGAGTCGTATGGCACACATAGATAATTATCTGTCCAGGTATATTGGTCCAATGGCTCATATATTTGTGTGCATCTCATACCCGAAATAGGTCCAGATTGACTCCATTTGATACCTAGACTTCCTTTGCACGATTTTTTCCAACAAAAATAATTATCAAACCACGTATGATCATGTGGTTCAGCATGTTCATAAACTTGAATGCAGTCATAGCCATCTATTCTTCCACCAAGACTCCATTTGTAGTCCTGTGGCCACATGAGACCTTGACAGGTGACATCTTCCTCATTAGACCTTGAAAAATGAATTTGAGCAGTAGAATCTAATGTCATATCTATAGTATCCTCAGGTTCAAGGTAATAAAATGGACCTTCTGTTCTCTTTTCCTCCTGAAACAATGAAACGCCAAAGTAGTTGTTTCCAAGCCAATTCTTACTGGTTTGTTCTTGCAAATAAACAGTATCTCCGTACCTCACACACTTAACTTGATCATCATAATCATCATCAAGCGACCGGTGAAATTTCCATAAGCCATTTCTATTCTCAAATGCACCTTCAAGCGCCAGATGCTCCGCATAAGAAGTTCGCAACCAGTCTTCAGAAAGAGATTGAATATATACTCCCTCGTGATACTTTAAATAATCATGAACATTTGCTTCAATTGCCTGCAAAGCTCTGATACCTTCCACCTCTAGCTCTGCAAGGGAATCAGCTGTTGCCGCCAATGTATCATCTGCCACATACCTGAGACTACCTCTTAGAGAAGGTTTAATGGATTGGTCTTTGTCTGGAATAGCAAACCCTTCAAAGTACATGCTATCAAATGTAGTTGTGCCAATGACAACAGGGGCAGGAATATAAACTTCACCAAGGATTCCAGCAATCACTTTGTGTTCATATTCACCCTTTGGATACTTGTCAGGAATGACAGTATGGGGGTCAACAATTGTCTTAAATGGTAGATTACGAAATGCAAGGTATTCGGATTTTTTTTCATTTAAGCTATCTTGCACTCTTTCCACTGCTGTGAAGTAGGGCTGGTAAATTTCAGTTCCAATTTTGGTATTGTCGATGGATTCAAATTTTTCTTTTTGAATCCGTAACATATTTTTTATCTGTAAATCTTGATATAAGGTGTCATAAAACATTTCTCCAACAGCATCCATTCTATTATCAAGAAGTGCAGTTTGCTCAGCATTTAATTTGGGGATATAAGAACTGATTGTATCAAGCGAAAATGCAACAGGTGCTATCCGATTCAGAACATTACTGTCTCCATCAACATTATCTAGTTGACGAATATCATCAATTAATCTAGTATATTCATCTTGAAAGTCAGTGATAATTTGTACCATATTATCCAAGGATGGATTGCCTGGAATATTGAGATTCACACCAATCGACTTTGCCCTGACTTGCATAGAATATGCTTTGGCAGATTTCTCTTTAAGCACATTAGCAGCAACTTGAAGGTCTCCTTTTAAAATGGCAGACTCAATCTTGCCTTTTATTTCACCACCAATATCCATCTCCTCACTGTTCTCAGAAGATGACAATTCATATTCAACTTCCAATTGGGCACCATAGTAAATAGTATCCACAAACTTCGTTCCATACCTATCTGCAATTTCATCAAGACGTAGACCCTGAACAGCATTCACAGGAGTAAGATCACTCACGGTCTTCTGGTAAGCCACACGCCAATCTCGATAAACAATAGTAACTGAGTTAGACTTTTTAATCTTGCTGTCGAGAAAGTTACCGGACACACTGCCACTTGCAATCCCATAAGAAATACTAAGACTACCCTCAATGGAGAGGTAGTCTTTGATATCTTCCGAATTTTGGATAATTCTTGAATAGGTTTTAACATTTGAGGCTGGCGCATTGAAAACTGTTCCATCAAATACTTTAGGTTGGAGAGGGTTATTACCTCTTGGAACATTTGTTTTGAATCCACGCATTAGGTCATTGTCAGTAATAAACTGAGCAAAGCCTTGTCCAATACCGATTGGAATGACAGTTTTTCCAGAAAAGAGTTTTCGACCATCCTGTTGGTCAGCATGATGAAACTTCTCACTTACGATGATACTGGTGACGTTGTTGTTGCTAGTTGCTCCCACATAAGGATGAGTAGTTGTATCCATGTGTTTTGTACCAGCACGAAAGAATTTTTTCTTGTTGGAAGGATACTGCTGCTGTTCCTTGTTCTTGTTCTTTGATAGCACAACTTCTTGATCAGTAGTAGTAGTACGTGTAGTAGTAGTAACAATACTTGGAGCTGAATGCATCTCATTGTTACGGCTATAACGAGTATTTGCTGCAGGAATACCCACCAAACGAGATTGAACGAAAGAGCATCCTGGCCCCCCTCCACCTCCTGACTGGTGGAGGACAAAGAAGAGTGAGAAAGATAGGAAAGAGTGAAGAAGGCATGTACTTGCAAGCCACGTAGTAGGAATATGGATCATGTGCTTCATGTTTTGAAGTTGAGTCGAGATATTTTTGTTTTGTTTTTTTATGAGATTTGTTTTGATGTTTGGATATTTTATGATCACAAGAAGATCATATGATCAGAATGCAGTAGCTAGCAGGACGAGTGACCAGTGCACCGGTAGCTAGATAGTAATTGTGTGATACTGTCGTCGACTCACATCATAAAGGAACATTTGAGAACCAGAGATGTTGAATATCCAAGATTAAATCATGATTGGATGTTGTCAATATATTTTGTGATTTTAGGGGTTGTTGTTTGTTGTTGTTCTTTCTTGCACATCACAACATGTTTTCACATGAAAAGAGGAGACACACACTCCGTCTCATCTGAGAGAGAGGGTACCAGGTACCCCCCGGGTAGTTAGCTAGTGTAGTACCTGGTAGTGTACGCAGCTCTACATCTGTGAAATGTGTAGCCAGAGAGAAGCACACACAAAAGATAGATAGCAGGAATTCTGCAGCAATACGTACAGTAGTGAAGAAGACCGACCGAAGTCTTTCCAAAGATCCTCATGCAAGAACCAAGCAACTGTTTAAGGGGTAGATTGCAGACAGATTTATTCCCGTTGATAGGGTAGATTGGATGTGATACTCATGATGTCATCACTATTCTCACATGATAGTGAGAGAGCTACTACTACTAGTACTACATACTTTACACTTCTTGTCTGCCGAGTCGTGGCTGGTTCACGCATCCAAGACATGATTGAAGGACTAAGGGGTACTAGGTACTTTAGAGATGTTCCTTCCTATTATTCTTCCATGTTTCTACTCCTCCTTCCTTCTTAAAATAGAGTTCTTCTATTATACATCATTGCCTTCCTACTACTGGTGGTGCTTCTATTTTAGGTAGGATCGTGCGGTCTATCTATCTTTCATTTTTCTTTGGAGAGAGGAGAGATGATACAACAGCACTATATCTGTACAGATTTGCTACGTACAACAAATTTCAAAAACAAACCGACCTACCTAATAGAGAAGTCATACTGGCACAAAAAGAATAACAAGAAGGAAAAAGCAAAAACAACCCTTCTTTCCTCTGGCTCGTCAGTTCTACTATTCTCCATAATCAGGTGCAATCTCTCTTGTTGAGACGTGATAGTAATTTAGTGTTACTCTTCACTGTTCCTTTCTTATACATCATACCTTTCTTTTTTTAACCAGCACCAGCAGCCAACGCCAGGCCGTGCTTTACCCCAGAAACAACAAATACTGTAAAGTAGAGGAGCAACAATAATGAAATTCATTCATAAAAGAAACCACATTACTACTTGTGGTGCCTTTCATTCATTAGTACCAGTTCTTGTAGTGTCAGGAGCAACAACAATGATTTTAGTATTCTTGCATCATGCCATCGTACTTAACTTCTTCATGGTCCTTGCCAACAAGAATACTCCTTCATTTTTTACTGGTGGTGGTCATACTAATGGTGCTGGTCACGCTTTGTTGCTGGTCCAGAATGACAGCAGTAGTACAAGTGAATATCAATACCACTACAAGCAACAGCACAACGAGCTACTACACCACCACCATCATACCAGTACAGTAGCAGCAACGCTCCTTTTAGCCGATATTCATGATGTAGCACAAGACCACCAACAACCAACAATGAAAGAGCCTTGTAGAAATTTAAGAAATGGATACCATGACTACACACCACTTAAAGAAGGTAGTTTCAATGGGAGAGCAAAGGAGCAACAGCAACATGACATCCCTCATGTCGCTCGTATAACTCCTGTGAGCACTGACAATTCGCAAAAATCACAAGAACACCAGCAATTATTTCATGCTACTACCAATAATACTACTACAACTCACGGTGCTGGCAATGATGGTGATGACACATTCGATTCTAATGCCAGTCATCGAATGATGCAGCAGGTACCAGATCACCGTTCCCTTACTACTTCTGAGACAATGAAGATTGGCACAATAGGATTTCATGTATTAACTGATAGGGATCTGTTCCGTGGATACAAGATAAATACTGCCGTTGGTGAAGGATCCCTCAGGGGCAAGATCTTTGAAGGGCCAGTTTACACCTCTCCCCCAAACTATGACATCAGTTCGGATCAATATGTGATAGAAACCAAAGAAGAATTTCTGGAGATGACTGATTTGAATGGTTCAGCTCGTGCGAAGCTGATACTTCTACCTATTTTCAGTGGAGAGGTTAATCTGCATTATTTGAACAAGAAGAAGTCAACCTTGCATCAGAAAACTTTTATGTTTCATTACCGTGTGATCGCCTACCATAAGTCTGCTTTAGAGCCTCTTGTGTTAGCAAAGAACTTGGAGGGTCTTGATTTTGATGATATTGCTGTTATGTATGGTACGAAGTTTGTCAATAGAATATACTATGGAGCTGAGTTGAAAGTTCATTATACACTGACTGCTCATGAGGAACTACATGTAGAATACATCGATGGCCAGATAAAGGTCTCTGTTGGATTTTGTCCTTTCTGTATCAAGTTTGAAATAGATCTAAGTAAACAGTATCATAATTATGTGCATAAGAGCGTGACAACTACATCTGAAGTATCAGTGGCAGGACTAGATATTGTTGCGCCAAGTAATCCATCAATGAGTCAGATCCTAGATCTGATTAGTGAATTCATGGACAAGACAAAGAAAAAATATGATGCGAGCGAAAAGAGTTCCAACATTCTCAATCAGTTTCAACCAATTGCATATTCTCTTGGATCAATTGCAGATTATATGACAGATAAAGTGGATTCTGCAAAAAATGATCTTTTTGATGCAAAGATGGAAGATATGAGTGATGTACTATATGAAGTCCTGGAGTATAGGTTGAAGCTTCTACAAACAATGGAGCAAATCGAAACTGATATGTACCCAAACAAGCGTTCAAGGCAGCGGGTAGAAATCTTTGAGCCATATAAACGGGCAGTAGATAGAGTTTTGGAGAGAATTGATGACAAAGTTGCAGAATGCAATAAATTCCGCAGCATGTCATTTTCAAAAATAATAGATCCTGCAACTACTGTTCCCAATCACCTCTCTAATACAGATGAAAACATCATCAAAGGGCTACTTGGCGAGGTATACATTGAAAGGCCCGTGACAGTAGGTACAACTCGATTTGAGACCATGTATTATACTGGATATGCAATTCCAAGTGCCGATGGTTCCATTATACCATGGATGAGTGGTAGTCTGTACAATCATAAAGATGATAAATTTGTTGCAAAAGGTAATACACCTGAAGATCTAGAGATGGCTGCATTTAAAGTCATGAACAATCTTGAGATTCCAAGACTGCAGTATTTGAAGTATGAGCATCCAATCTACATTCAATCTGGCAGTGTCAACTCATTTTGGCTCATACATGATTACAATTATAGAATTTATGGTGGTAAATATAATGATGCAAAAGATTATGGTGGATCATGGATGTTTCAAAAGATACCTAATATAGGGAACAGAACGTCTATCTCGCAGGATAGTAATAGCAATACTGCTCCATGTATCAGATATGGCGACGCGATTTATATACGTTTTTTTCTCAATAATGGTAACTCCAACAATCAGAACAAATTGTGGATAGGTGTCAATGATGCTTCTGAACCAACATTAGTGAATCTAATGACTGGCTTGTCTGAGAGGGAATTATATTTAAAAAAAAGAACATCAAGATGGATTGTAAGAGGCGAGACTGATAAAAGTAATGGTCAATGCGTACAGAGTCTTAGCATAGTTTACCTTCAGAATAGTCATCATCGTGACTTGCATTTAAGTACAATCCCTGGTTCTTCTTCCCGAGATATAGCTGCATTACCATATGACAGTATAAATCAAAACGAGCCATTGCAATGGATACTCACTACAGAAATAGAAAAGGACAGTAATACTAACATCGGTTTGGTGTGTGGTGCCACATCTGTCATAGGAACATGGATGCCAATACAATCGCATGAGACAGAAGGTTCTGTTGATAACTTGAAAGGAGTAGTTCAGGTACGCTCTGGGATGTCAAACCGTATCGACGTCCCTGCTTCATGGCAGAATAATGCATCGTGGGAGAACAGTATATTGGAAAGCATAAGTGGTGACTTGGTAGTGAAAGTTGACTCACTGTACAAAAAAGATTATTCATCTCAATACCAAGTGGAGTATCTGAGTGTAGATGACTTCTACGGAGCAGTCTTGGCACAGAGTGTGAAACCAATATTGAGTAGTTTGATGGAGGAAAAAAGTACAAATTACACTGTACCTTTGTTCGGGCAGGCATGGCAATTTGTTTACTTTATAGAAGATGAATGTTCTCCCGTTTGGACTTTGATGACAGATGCTGTTATTATTACAGGAAACAAGGATAGTGAGGGACCTTGTTGCTTACCTGGATTTGAAGCAGATAAAAATCAACCACATGGGCCCTGTCGTTTGTCATCCCCATGCTTCTGTAGCACAGAAGTGTGTAACAGGCAAACTTCTTCAGTTTTGTAACATGATCTGTTATCACCAAATGTCTTTTCTTGATGAAGATACAGTACGCTTTGATCATATAATAAAAACACATGCTGCTACTGTCCATTCTTGCTGTTGAAGAATGATGGTCCAGAAAACAGGCAACAGTGAATGAGCTTCATTCCTTTTTTTTAATCTATAAATCATGAGTACTTCATTACATCTAGAGCCAACGTCTTTACCAACTTGATCGAATTCATTACCTATACCAATCACAAGTCAGGAATATTGACTTCATATTATACTCTTATATGTCTCATTCACCAAGTAGTCTTCGTAATTCTGGTATCTCTAGTAAAGATAGCATTCTGCAACTTTGTCCTCAATTCTCTCCAAAACTCTACCAACTTCACGTTTGTATGGCTCAAAGATTTCTATCCACTGACTTGAATGCTGGTTTGAGTACATAATATCAGTTTCGATTTGCTCCATTGTTTGTAGAAGCTTCATTCTATACTCAAGGACTTTGTACAGTACATAGCTCATATCTTCCCCCATCATTGCATCAAATAGATCATTTTTTGCAGAATCCACTTTATCTGTCAAATAATCTGCAATTGAACCAAGAGATTATACAATTTGTTGAAACTGATTGAGAATTTTGGAATTCTTTTCGCTCACATCATATTTTCACTTAGCCTTATCCTGTCACTGATACTTCAGATGTAATTGAGACTCTTTTCTGCAAATAATTATAATGACGCGGCTATGATTGTTTCTTCTGTTCATGAAAACAAACCTAAAACAAAACGACAGTGGCTAGCCCTACTGAATATCCAATCCCAGAGTGTTATAAGATATAGTTTTGTGTGACAACTATACAAATCATAATCTGTTATAATTATTATCATCGTTTTCTCAAAAAATTATGCTTGAACGGTGCAAATGTAAGAATGACATCATCATCGTCACTGCTGCTATTATCGGAAGAACAGTCCCTATTTAATTATGTGTGTGTGTCCTACTATTGGTAGTTGTCCTATCAGTTGATCCTTTCTCCGACAAGATATCCTCCTCCTTGTCACGCAGGAGAAATAAACGAATCTAAGGACCGCCTTCATTTTGTAGCTCACATTTTCATTTTCTTGCACAATACTATTCTTACGACCCGTGCCAATCGACAGAGAAGTTGTAAACTGCCAATCTACACGAATGTGACCAGCTTGATGAGGATACTGTTCAGGAAGCAACCGTTTAGCTTGTGTTCATTGCTACTGCTGCTGGGATTGGGATAGTGCTACTTTGTTGGTGGTTCTTTTTGTAAGGATTGAATATTTGACTTTGCTGCTGCAAAGAGTTATAGGAGGAAAAAGGAGAAGCTGCTGTAGAACTATGACTAGTACTTGTAGTGTCTTTGCTGTTATTACTATTCCAAGAAGAACAATGATGTAAGGTGCTATGGCTTCTTGCTGCTTCTGCCCTTCGCCTCACAGCATCTGTTTGTACATGGATGAATGACAAGGATGAAAAACCCTAAGGAGGTTATAACAGTAAGAAAAAGCTTCACGAACAACTCGATCAATACACATGTACTTACCACTCATTGCTAGATAAAAGGTGATTAAAACGATGTAAAGATGTTCTTAAATATTAGAGATTATAAGATCTGAAAATAATTCATGCTGGTT
>JAAMXU010000048.1:0-21545 GCA_019693545.1 Chaetoceros muelleri | reverse complement strand
CAAATCTTAACTGTCGACTGGTCACAATCTCTGTTGGTAAGCTTGAATTTTGTTATGTAATTTAAAGCATTGTGTATCATTTGTTTGGGAAGGATCAAGTTTTCTTGCAAAAGGTATCTATCATCACTTGAATCAGTTTGTTTCTTAAGAATCGGCAATGGATCGTTAAAGTCAGGATCATTGGCATGGGCGACAGCCCATAGCAAAGCAGCGCTCGCATTCTGATTGTCTGTGTTAATTGAAGCTCTTTGGGCAGCATTAGCAGTGTATCCAAGATGGACAAGTTTGTCTACTATTGTCTTGCTAGGTTTTTCGTAACTCATACTATCAATGGCTGATTTTTCAGAGCGTTCAATTTCTTGTAAACAATACGAGAGTGAAGTTTCAGGTCCGACGTCAACAAGGTTAAGAACAAACACCATGTACAACCAAAGTTCTAAAACTGTGAATTTCTGATGCCTCTTATCCTTGTTCATAGAGAACCACGACCCTGCACTCCAAGCAAGAATGCGGTCCATCACGTCTTTAGTATGCATATCAGAAATCGAAACCAATGAGATTGAATGACGGTCGACTTGATTCATAATACTGATTATTGTGGTTAGAACTTTTTCAGTCGCCTCAAAACCAGGTATTTCATAAATGTATTGTTCTTCTCGTTCGATTTTTGCTAGGCTACAAAGTCGAAGAATATTGATAAAATGATCAATTGTATCTGCTCTGCAACGTTTGGGATTCCACCAGCATATGGTTCTCCTACAAAGATCCTTAATAATATCAGGATGTGTTAAACATGAAAGTGATGTAGCAGATGAAATATGTTTGAGTAGGAATTCTTCCGCGGTGACATCGACCCGGCTGCATGTCCTTTCCGCGGCTACTACGTTGAATAAGATTATGGTGCAGATTGCTAATGCAATTGCATGCATACCGTGGTAACATGCAAACTTGGCAATCAAACCTTTTACGATGAACTGGCTGCGAGGATCACGGAGCCCAAGATTGTTTGCAAACTTTAATACTGCAAAGCTAGGAAACGAGAGATCATCCAGGTAAGAGTCGTTTTTCGCATTCTTGAATTTATTTAATACCTCAGTAATAGCGGATGATGAAAACCAAGACTCTGCACAATCCGGGTCTTGCACTGTGATCATATGTGGCTCGTTCTCTAAAACATATACAATTGAAGATATGGGAGACCGTTTGACATCCAAAGACGAGAGTGTACTTCTGCTGCCATAGGTGTTATTCTTCAAGAATGCAAGGGACACAAAAGCATTTTGTAATGCTTTTAAAGTTGAAGAACATTCTGGAGAAATATCCCCCAAGTAATACCTGCACATAGAAATTAGATGAAGAACTCTGTCGTCGTCACTTATCAAAGTTAAATCTTTTGCAAATGTCTCGATTGCAGTGCAAAATAATCTCTTCGACACGCATCCTGTGAGCAAAAACTTCCTTAGCATCTCAAAGGAATGAGCCTCTAGTAATGGGTGTACTAAATGCATACTGAACGCATCTTCAACATGTAACATTCCATGACAACAATAATCATTTAAGTCATATACATCCGACATGAAAGAGAGAAATAGGATATTCATATCAGCATCGGATAACTCCTTGCACTTTTTGATAAAACCTTCACACATCGAATTAATTAATTTCGAACCAAACCTTGCCAGGGCAAATGTGCTTGACTGCAAATTGGCTTCAATTGACCACATCTGATGCCCATCATAAAGTTCATCTAATGAGACTGGCCAACTCTTATGTTTATCGAGCCATCTTTGACAAAGGTCTAGACCCAACAAAGTTCGATATAGACTGTCTATGGACTGCGAGAGACATTTCCAGCCATCATCGTCTGTCATAGAAGAACAAAATGCTGGTATACATTCATAAAGCCTCCAAAGCACTTCAATGTGATAGGAACAAAGATTGACGCCAATCGTTTTAGCAACATCAAGTACGAACTGCATGAGAATCAAAGTGTCACCAATTATTCTTTCCTGGACAGGGATTTTAGTGGAACTGCATTTCACAAGTACTTCACAAAGAGTCAGTGCTGTCAATTGACTTCGAGTGGAACCGTTATTGTTGAAAGCATCATTTTCAATAGAATGTTGTAAATTATTCAAGCAGAATAAAACCATCCCGAGCTCCAATTCTTTCTTACGATCAAAATTGTAACATGGTTCCCCTGTAACTAGATCTGGCCAACACCTCATAACATAGTCAGGGCCCAAATCATCGAGGCTAAACATCGGATGTAATATTTCTTTGTACCGAAATGTGAATTCTTGTTCGTCTTTGCAACTCCCAAGAATAAGTTCTATTGCACCACTAACTCCAAGGCTTTCAAATTCATGAACGCTCATAGCTTGCATACGTTGAACAAGCACTGTGTCAAGACACATTCCTAATTCAACTATGGAATGCATGTGGTACAAACAAGCCCTTAGAGAAATGATGTCTAAAATAATATTTTGACTCCTTTCATCTACTGTTTCTTCTCCAATCGTTTCTATTGCTTTATTGAGAAATAAAACAGTTAATTCCAGGAGACCAAAGGAAGATGCCATCGATTTTGCTCGCTTTAGATACCATGCAATTAAATTGAAATCGTCCCTAAAACAATGTTGATCATTGTTACATATAGCTGCTTCGATGTTCCTCTTTTCTAAGATTCCATCAAAAATTTGAATCAAAAGATAGTTTTCTGCAAAGTCGGTTACTTTGCTCCACCACTGATCTCTGCTGGTGTTAATTGTGTCAGGAAGTAGCATTTCAAAGTCACGGATAGGTATTGACAGAGGCAGGCAATTTAATACTTCAATCATTATGGTGACAGACTCCCAAAATTGTGAATGCCTCGATACTATCAGACAAACACTTCGGATATCACCATGAGCTGCAAATGCCTTCGCTAAGCTCATCACGTCGATTGGTAAAAACTTTTCTATAAAACGACTGGCTGAGACATTCTTTAGGTCTAAAAGCTGAGAGAGCCTAATATATGTTCCAAGGTATGTCAAGTCGTTGATTATCTTCGTCTTGACAGTTTGATCAAAAAGACTGTTTTTGCTCTCGACGGCATTGATTCTCAAGAGAGCTTCTTCCAAAATGTCGTGCATCACATCTGTGCCAATGCTGGATTTCTGTCTGACTAACTCATCAAGACTGTAAGCTTGTTGTATGACATACTTATCGTCGGATATCATTTTGAAACTTTCCACATCAAAACGCTTCTCCCATAAATGAATACGGAGCTTTTCTACAACAGGCACATTCGCAACCGTAAGATTACCAAATTTTGCCAACTCTGAAGCTTCTTCAAGGTTTTCTTGGGAAACCAACGAATGGATGTAATTTGTAAGACATAAATGTCCGACTCGGTACAGCGTAAGAAGTCCTTCGTTCTTAGTGGCTTCACAACCTACTATTGTTGTCTGTGTCTGTGGGAATGATTTTGTAATGATAGATGTGTTCGATATGGGATGACGCATAGATGTGATAATCGAGAAATCAATCACGTCACTATTGCTATCACAGACTTGCTTCAACATAAGATATCCCTTTGATGTTCCTTGAATCAGATAAAGAGTGTTTTCGGTGCACCACCAACCAGTCGTGACAATCGAGTCATGATTTTGCATTAATTGATTTAAAGACTCTTCTTTCTCTCTCAATACTCGTAAGCGGCAGCAGCCTTTTGTATTATCGAATGTCGACATGGAAGAATCTCTTACATAGTTTAGACTAGTCGACAAACCATTGTAATGGAGAATCGATATGAAAACCGAGTTTGAAGTAGATGACGAGGACATTTGTATGTCGCTAATGGGGGGCGCAATTGTTATCGGTATCGGACAACACCCTTTCGCATTAGGTACCCAATTTGATATTGTCCCTTTGGAAGCAAATATTGAAACATCCGGCCCAACTTGTGGCAATTGCGAATGATCTAACAAATTGAATTGCATCGAATATTTCTTGTCATTCCCACCAGGTTCCATGGAAAATCGCCACAATGCCAAGCACTCACAACCTACTCTAGTTTGGGGTGACTCACATCCTTTGGCGTTCTCGAACAAAGAAGTGGTAGACATTCCACTTGTACAAATCATGTATTCCATTGATAAATTATCCATGTGCGAACTATTTGTGATAGATTCATTCGTCTTGATGATGGCCAATGACGTTATGTCCAACTGCACTTCTCTTGTCGACAACCAACCATGATTCAGTCGTCGATCCTCACTAATATTTGGGAGACGACTCGCATAATGTCCACACCCACGCAATTTCTTTTGCCGTGGACGAATCAATGGTCCCTGACAAACCTCATTTGGTATCGTTATGAATTCCAAATATCCACCAAGTCTACCAACAACAAGAATCGTATGATTTTCTACTTGACAATGGGGTGCAAGATGCAATGGTATCATTTCTGAAACCCGCAAAAGACCGGATTCGTAAATGAGCTTCCTTCTATCCAGTTGAGAAGAGCCAACAATACGTGCCATTGTACAGGCGTTCTCTACAGAATCAATCACATCTTCTTGAGGGCTAACCATTGCAATGCTGTGCCATCCAAACCTTCCATCATCAAACTTCACTCTACGATAAATCACCACAATACCATCATCCATTCCCCAACTAACAGCAATACAGTTTTCTGACAGTTGCGCACATCGGACCAAATCCACACAAGGTACCATTGGCGATTGAGGGTTGGCAAAGTATTCCTGTGCTTCTAACAGTGCCTCTCTATCGTTTGTTTCAAAAATCATTGCTTGTTTATGTACATTGCTTTCCTCATCATCGCCATTATGAGTTTCCATAGGCCTCGGACTCATAATGGGTATCTCCACCACTCGACCCAAGCCAACAATGGCACAGACTGATCTTTGATCAATGAATTCATTCTTGCATACCTTGTATTTCTCAGATAAGCAACTATTACTGCTTGCGTAGACTCGCGATTTAATTGATGATAAATAAAGACGGGCACAATGATGCGCTTCAGGAGGAATCATATTTTCGTCAAACGAATCCGTATCGTCCAGATCAAGAACATTTCTCTCATTATCAGCAGCAGCAGCAGCATTGTCACTCTCTTGCTCATCCGTCTCTTCCACGTGTTCACTAACCGTTCGATTGGTTTCATCCGCTATACAACTAACATTTTGAGGAGATTGACCAAAGAGACGGCTGAAAATATTCCTATACGGCCGGAGGGTAGCATTGGTTGCAGTTTGAGCTTGACGGGCATTCTGTTCTTGTATTTTCTTGACAACTTGCGGGCTAGGAAATCGATGAGAAAATACTTGATAGATTCTAGAAAGAGCAAGCTGTGCTGAAACAGATGTCGTGGTATCAGATCCACATAGCTTTGGTGATTCAATGGGGAATTGGATGGAGTTTATGGATTCCAGCGCGTACCCAGAGATCAGCTGCCGTGCTTCATTTTTAGCGGAAGTCCTCTCTTCATTGCTCATTATCGACGTTGCATTGGTCATGGTTTCCATAGTGTCAAACAAGTCACTCTAGAGAGAAAGAAGCGTACCGTGTAGCAGGAGTGTTTTAATGTTTTGAAGTTTGATTAATTGCACTGTCTGTTGCAAGCATTATTTCTTGTCCTTGTTGTTCTCTTTCTCCATTCATAGTATTGTGATGTTGATGGATGCACGATGCATTGATAGCACAATACTGTATTTTGTATACGTGTCCTACAGAAGTAGTAATACGCAGCACATACTGATAATGCTGTTAAGTAAGATGTACTGCATGTAGCATTGTACAGTGGGTACCATACCCGTAGTGTCTTTTACTACAAATCATTAGACCCCATGTACGGGAATTTCAAATGACGCCACGAAATCTCAAGTCGATGACATTTGGCCATGTTATGAAAAAAACGAGTGTTGAATATATTACGTAGTTAAATAATAGATATAGACTACCTTGAGAGTTGAAAACCCGAAATGCTCATATGTCGAGCCATAGCACATTTTGTGTTACATTGCAATCATTTGTCATGTTCAATTTCCATACTCGCTTTCCAACCATGAATTACATCCCAAAAACTAAAAGTGTATGTATTCATGGAAAGGAAGGAAGGAAGGAAGCAAGGAAACAAAACTTTTTGTCATATTCTATTCATAGAGACATCTACCTCAGATTGTATTCTACCGTGTGGTTTCAAATGATAACCTTTTTCTTTGACCTCCACCAGCACTTGCTGGAACTCTGGTCTCGATTTCATCATTTCAATAGCAGTATCGATATCCACTGCTTTTCTCGCCCTTCCACTCTCTGGCCAGTGTTCCCTAACCTCCAACACATACAATGGAAACATTATCATTCTTACATGTCCACAAGAGGATGAAGTATCAGAGGTATAGGAAATGGCAGAATCAAGAGATGCGGCATCTGTATCTGTTTTTTCCGAGATTGTATGCCTTGTTTCGTGCTTTATTGAAGCAGGAACAATCAAGCACTCCTTTTCGGAAGTGGGAGAATGTAACTTTGAGCTGTCATTGGACAAGTTCACGGAATGATGATCTCTACTATGACCACTTCCCTGCATCAAATCATCTTCGGAGTGACCTACACTGGAACTGGTGGAATGTATAGAAACAGCCGACGAATAAGATATGGCTTCTTTGATGGCAGGTGCTAGCGGCAACCCTGACACGGTACCAGATCCAACTTCATATTTCTTTCGGAGTGATTCCAGCTCAAGTCTTCGCTTCTTTGCCTTGCGTGTTTCGTATTCTATTTCTGTAAGTTTAGGCCCTAGAGTTCCGAGTATTCCTCCCTCTTCATAAGTTTCTCGTACAGCGCTGTTATGATTGGAATAGTGAAAAGTACATTTCAAAAGACAAGCGCATGTTAGTCAAAAGTCCTTTCTGAAATCTCTAAAACAGCAGTGGTAGCAGCAGAAAGAAAAGATGCAATCTAATGTCACGATCAGACACTCACTCACCTTACTTCCAAAGCCTCATCCGATTCCCATCCTCCCTTGGGTAAAATCCATTCTTCTTTTCGACTACTGCTAACCAACAAAATTCTTCCATCGTTCAATATTGGAACAGATCCAGTAGTCAATCGAAACATTTGGCCTGTAAGAGGATCCGTTGCAAATCGCTGATGATCTCTTCCATTTCGTGATTCGGTCCTTTGTAAGATTGCTCTCTTGAAATGAGCCCATTGATTAGGTGAAATCTTTTCTTCTCGATCCAAAGACGCCTCCATGGTTTCGTTGTCCACGACCTGGCGATCCTTCCTTTGACTTGCACCATGACCTCCCTGGTCACCCTTTAATATCCCTTCATTAAGTAACTTATCCTCGGGACCTTGTAATAAGTCTTGAGGTTTAAAACACCACTGTGACAATGTCTCAGCTGACATGTTCATTTTCCGAAGAGCAGGGACACGGCAAACGGGGGGCGATTTATACCGACCCGTTGGCATAATGGGCGGCGTAGGCGACGTGTTACCTGGCAATCTAGTAGTAAAGGACGGTGCAGAATGATGGCGATGATGATTAGGGCTGCGGGGACTGTTAGTTTTCGAACTTGTCATGGTTGCAGACTCATCCGGAAGGGATGCATCCACAACGGAAGAAGAGTCCATGGGCGAAATGGTCACTTCGAGTGGTTTATCCATGTTGGGTAGGGACTTTTCGTGAAGAGAGTTTCACGGATGAAAATACAATCAAATGCACCTGGGAAAGTGTATTCTTCTTTGATAACCAGCGAACCTGTGCAAGAAACACAGTGAATCTGTTGAGTGCGTTCCAGCCTCCCAAGCTGCAAGAATGTAGTGTGCAATTGTAAATACACAGCAAGAGGGATACAAAAAATAATCATGCAGCAACCAACCAAACACCAATTTGCAGACCCTTTTTCAGCCCGCGAAATGAAAACGACCGGATAACGCCGTCGACGAAAATGATCGTTACGGTGCCCAGAATTAAAATCGCGATCTCCTCCTAATCGTAACTTAATGCATGTATTCTATAGAATTTGTATCTCTTTGTGCACAGCAGCAATCGACAGTGATGGCTTGTTTTTTTGCTTTCTGTCAATCAGGTGCGTCAACAGCTCTCACCTATTTGAGGCCTTTTCGACAGCTGTCTCAATCGTACTGTTCGTACAGACGGTAACTTTGAAGGAACTTTCCTATCGATGCAATATACTTGTCTGTATTACTTCTGACGTTTGTTTAGATGAAAATTGTGGGCATGCAACTAATTCAAGGGGTTGTTGTTGTTCCTTTATACTTTTTTCTATAGTACAGTAATATTGAATATTCACTTCTCGAGCCAGTCGTACACTATTGTAAGTATGTATGTACCCGACGGTACGGTAGCATGCAGTTTACCTCTACAAGTAGAGAAGCAAGCTGCACCTACAAACAGTAGGTTACGTGTATCTGCAACGTTTGCGGACGACTGTAAAAATTTGAGTTTTATCTCTGTTTAACTGCGAATGCACGTACTGTACAGCTGTACTACAGAGTGCGTAGAAATTCGATAAGTATTCCGTACCACCTCTGTACAGGTACTCACCAGTAAAATATCAATGGCCAGATTTTTCGTGTGGTAAAGTACCGTCACTACGTGGAAAATATTAGCACCAAGCAAGGGTGTAACGATGGTGCTACTGTGTACAAGTAGGTACAACTACTAGTACAGTACTATCATAGTACCGTAGCAAAGGATTTTTGACGATTTCGTCCTTTTCCTAAACTTTGAATATAACCGGTTGCTTCTGCAAAGTGGGCCGGAGGCAACCCCTTTGTAGGCAAGGCCTAAGAAAAAAAGTTCGGTTACAGGGTGGAGGCAGTTATAGTAAAGGGAATATAGATGAGATTAATTAATTAAAAAATGTAGATCTATACCAGTTCAACAGGAATTCGCATCCATCTTCATATGTACCATCGCCTTGGCCATTGGTGCCAAGTTTACTTATTTCTTCCTGTATGAAATTTAATGTATCTTCTTCTTTGCTTCTTAAATATTGAACAAATTCTTTTCTTTTTTCATTTCCTTTATTTTTCCCAATCTTCAATAGTCTATCTGTAACAAGTTCTTCTGGCTTATTCCCTACAGCTATGTATTTCAAATCTTTGGCTCTAGAGAACTGAACCAGCTCTTGCCCAGTTACAGAAATGGATGAATTAATAGGGATATGAACAACTATCCTTTCAAACTCCTCACCAGGACCAACTGTTATTCCTTGACCTTTATATATTGTTATTGCAATACATACCCGTAGGGGTATTGTTGTCATTGTACAGCATCCTTTTTCGCAATGTTCGGTGATGACCGGAATGGAAACATAGGTAGCTGGACAGTCGTCAAAACATTTCCTATCTTCAGGTACACAGCTCTTCTTGAATTCCACTACTACAAACTTTGGCATCGCATCCTTTTCTCGTGGACCGAGTGGAGTATCATAAATTATGTCAATCACGGTGCCAATGGAACCATTCAAAAGTTTCCATTCCTCCACAATGAAATTCTTAAGAAGCATCACAACAGCGCTGACACACATTGCCACTTTGGAGGGGTAGGATTTCTCCTTGAAACAACAGTTCTTCCCATCTCTTCTAGATGATGAGAATGATGCTTTCCACTTGGCTATAGGGGTTCCAATATTTATGAGGTAATCAACGACAATACTTGATGCTTCAGCCCATGTAGAAACGAGATGTATGGCATTCTGAAACTGCAGCTTCTCGTCTGCACTTAAATTATAGAGACATCTACTACGTATGAGTTCCACATCCTCCATAGTTACAGATCCATTGGCAATATTGTCAAGGAAATTCTTGAAGGTGGGATCATCTTGTCTGACAACTTCATCCATGACTACAACAGCAGATATAGCCATATCCTTGTCGGAGGAATTGATGAATTCAGAAAATGCCAGTCTTCCACAAGAGTCAGCTGTGTTAGGTGCACCTGGTGCATTATCATAGAGCATTTTGTCCATGACAGCAGGCAATTGAGCAAAATCACCACAACTCATTATGAAAGGGATACCACCAAAAGGACGTTGGTATAAACATTGCGGCACAGGATGATTGTCCTCAGGAAAAACATTTTTGCCCTGTTCATCAACCAAAGGCAGTGGACGTCTTAGCTCCTCCATACGTTGCTTCATCCAAGCAAATTGTTTCCTTCCCATCATGCTGTGTTCATCCATCAATCGCGTAAATAATGATTGGTGACTTATTGCAAGTGACATCACTTGTTGATAGTTTGTTGTTTTCATTTTGTATGGACACTTTGACATCTCCCTGCCAGTTGGAAGAGAAGCTACACGACAATGTGTGGAAGCATTAATTAGAGAACCAGCAACTCCTGTGGGCGCAGAAGTCAATTCAGCTCTGTTAGATTTCATAATTGCCCTAGTCATATTGCGTAATGTCTTTAAAATGAAGGATTTTCCTGATCCAGCAGGTTTACCTTCTACAAGTAGGAATATGCTTGGTGGTGGTGTAGGAGGGGGGCCATTAGAAGGATTGTGGTTATTGACTTGTAGGGACCATGAATGAAACATGTAATGTTGGAAAAGAAGCATAAACACAATACTTTTCTGTTTTCTTCCTTTTGCATTTTCAGGGCGAAACGTGCTTTCATCAAATAGCTCAAGGGCAGAGTGGTTATTTTCATCTAACATTGCTGTACATAGATGTTGATAAAAGATTTCGCGTTCCTCAATAATCCATGAGCATCCTCTCTGGTCATTGTAGACTGCATTGGCATCTAGCATCTTGGTCGTCCAGTTGCGATTGGCGTCATGGAGAGGTATACGGTCATAGTCTTCATCACTTATGCCCTGAAGTTCTCCTTCGCGATCCATGTAGTAGAAGTCATTGGTATTGGAAGATTCCAGTAGGCGTGGGTCAAATCTATTTGTAGTGGGAGTGAGGTCAGCCCCTGCTCCATGCTGGTCTAGGTGATGCATGTCCAAGTCCACATTACCACGGTTATACCTAGCACGATATATGCCAGCTCTGATCTGACTAGGTATATGTTCAGACATATAATTGGCAGTAAGAAAGGCAGCAAATGTTGGCTGCTTCAATTCCTCAGGACTCTGCAGCCAAGGGAAGTAAATAGTTAGAATCCATTTACTGTAAGATTCAGGTAAAGGCCAGGAGGGATTATTACCAAACCCAAAAAACTGTACTGGTTTCTGTTTCTTCTCTAATGGCCAGTGATTGCAGCAGAAAGTATATAAAGACACATTTTGCAGATTGGTAGACCTTGATTTGTAAAGAGATAAAATCTGTGGCCACACAAAACGCTTGGCATTACTCCCCCCTTCATTACCTTGGCCATGAGGATCTAGGAAGTCCTCCCAATACATAGATGACACTGAGCATCTTCGAATTGTGCCATATGATGTTCTTTTGAGTATACCACCACCAAGCATATATTGGGATTGGTCACGAGTAACAGACATGGCTTTGGGAATGTCGTGCATGTGCTTGCCTATAAGGGAGCGAATGGACTTTCCCTCATTGGAACTGTCATTACAGAAGTGTTCTGTTAGCTGCTTAATCTTGTTCTTCCACTCATCAGTTGATTTACCCCCTTTGCACTGGTATGAAGTTAGGTATTGATTGATTATATGAGAGGCGTTGAAGTGCTCCAGACCACCCATTTTCAGCGTAAGCAAATTTTTAAAATAAAGGTTGTATTCATCCTGACTGAGGTTAAACTCTTCCATAACTTTCTCATAAGATGAGTTAATCAGCAGTGGCTGAATGTCATTGTTAGCCCAAAAGTACAAGGAACAAGTTGGCTCAGCAATGATCCTTGGGTGGTTTCTTCGTGCCACATACTTGGGTAGTTGGTTCTTGTCAAACTCAATTTTTCCTTCGGCACAGAAAGGTATGCCTCCGGTAATGTTGTTTTCTCCTGAAACATTTTTCTGCAGGGGAGCTCCATAGTGCATACGGCATTCTTTGATTTCAATGGGGATCATTTCAACACCTTCACTGTTGATAAAAGATGATTGGCGCTGTTCATCAGTATGTTTACTTTCATCATATGGTGTGTTGATGATCTTGGTGACCTTGATGCAGTAATCACTGCATTTGTGGGTGCCACAATGATTGGTTATATTAACCCTCCTATTCAAGAGATCATTTTCACGCTGAAACTTTGGCAATTTCAGCTCTCTTGTTTCCAATACATCTTTTGAACTTGCTATATCCCTGGTTTGTGTCCTATATCCTTGATCAGCTTGGCCTCCTGGTTTTACCCATTGTGTAGGTAGTTCACCATGATGCATGGCACAGAATCCAAAATGCATCTCCAGAGTTTTACATATTTCTTCATTAAGTTTATCTTGTCCCATCCTTATTTGTGCCTTGAATTCATTCAGAGATTCTATTCCCTGGTCATTCCGCTTCAAAAACTTTTCTCTTGCCTCCATTCCTTTTTCGTAATGATGCAGCGCCATTTCACTTACTTCATCCTCGGATGCATGCGTTAAGATGTAGTTGTCAAGAGTCTTAAGACAGGAGTGAACATGCATGGCGTAGTTGTGTAATGCACTGGTGATTGCTTCGTTCCAAGGCTGCTCGGGTGAATATGCAAGGCCATGAGAATGTATGGCGCCACGGCCCGATTGGAATTCGTGAACTAAGGTACAGATATCAATCCCTAGTAATGGCTGGAGAACAAGCGTATACCATATCTCCACCTTGGCAGCAAAATAGTGCGTTACTAAATTTTTGTAAGTATGACTGTGTTTTGAAAACATTGCATCATTATTCAGTATGACATCTTCATCCTCTGTGTCTTCATTGATATTTTCTCCCCGGTAAAAGCACACATTGCTTTTGAGCTTCTTGACGTAGTTGTTTAACATCATGCGAAGAGAAAACTCGTGATGGTCTGCAAGGCTGTTTGTGATGAAGAAGGAGGGTTCTCTGGAAAGAACATGGCTATGGTACTGAGTGACAGCTTCAAACTCAAAAAAGGTATTTCTCCAGTACCTGGGAGTGCCTGCGATATTACCCGAATGACAATGAGCTCTATTCACAACGTTGTCCACAGCTGCTTTCCTCCTGTCATCATCAGCATTGGAAAAAATTTCCTCTATAGTTGAATTAGGATCAATGTCCGAGGTGTTGACTACAAACTGGCCCTGGCGTTGGAGGCTTTGCATGCATTTGTGGTTAAATAAAGCAAGAGAAAAGGTTGGATGGGCAGCTGGAGCTCCATCGTATCGCCACATCAAGTTACGGTACCATCTGTCCATCTTGGGCACCTTATCACGTGTTTGTATCCAACCAGATATATCATTTCTAATGAACCATTTCCATACATACAATGGGTCATCTGCCGTTGTTGCAGAGACATTTGGAAAAGGAAGATATTCTGGAATAAAATAGTGGGGAAAGCACGTGCCCAGGAATAGCGAGTTTGTGACATATTAACAAAACCATCAGTTGTTTGAAGATCCGTTTGATTAAAGGTGGCTGTATCATTGTTGGAACTCATCTCAGGCCTTGGAATGTGATTGAGTTCATGAAGGGGAATGCCTTGCTGATGTAGATGGACATGCACAGCCACGGTTTGGGGGATAGAAGCTGCACTAGTTACATTCGAACCACTACCGTAATTCATAACACCTTCAAACACTTCTTCGGGCTCTTCAGCATTTTGAAGAGGGGCAGGACCCATGTCATTACCATCCGTTACTCTGCCATCATTCGGTCGTGCAGAGGAGACATTTTCTGTTGCATTGGTTACCTCTTGTACATGAAGTTCCGGATTTAGTTCACACAGATCACCACGAACAGGCCACCTTTCCAGCCGTTCTTGTGAAACAGAGATAGAATACGCCTCAGTTGATTTCCACACATCAGGCACAGTGTCCAGTAGCAGTTCTAATGCTCTTGCAATTTTGTGCCTCTGCCGTGTAGCACGTACGTAGAATCTAGTATGGCGGCTGTATGACGTCATCATTAGACTATTTAGATAATAATTTAAATAATTAGTTTCCGTTGGAAGATCGTTGATCGGCTCTAGACTGTACACGTCTCTCGCCGACAGCGTGACGCTAGTGGAGTAGTTTTAATATTTTTATAACACAATCTCTTTACTTCGATTTTATCGTTTTAATCTACAACTAGTTTTGAGCCTCGGCCCTGGTGAGGCAGCCTCTCAAATCTAGTGGATTTTATCTGCGACATCCGTTCATTACTTGTACCTTGGACATTAGACGTGGAGTTGCCTCTTTTCATTATTATAAACTTACACTCATGGGGGAGGTTTGGTAGTATTAGCTGTAATTTGGATTGCTGCCATACTAAATGAGTGTTTCCTTTAGCACCAATATTACCTTCTTTAAGTTTGACAATGGAGATTAGGGGAGTAATTTGTCGTATGGCAGCTTCTTCCGCAGCAGTGAAGGTTGACAATAGGTTATACAGTTCCCTTGCCTTCTCTATATTGTGGATCACAGTATCTTCTAAGTTTTGGAGAGGGGGCACATGTGGTTTTCCACCAAAACCATTTCTCATTGAAAACATGGGAGATAGTAGACGCAGATCTATAAAACAACACGTAAGTAGTTAACAAAAGAAGAAAGGGAACATTAATCAATGCTTACAATGTGGATTTATATACATTCCAATTATGCCTCTTACCATCACATATGTCTCCGTCATCGCGTGTCTGGTATTCAAAGTAGCAATCGTGGCACAGTTTGGCATTGGGGGGTGCACCTGCTACACCACAAATGAATACATCAGGAGTCAAATTGTTGTGCAGGGACTTAAAAGCTGCCATGATGGTGGGCCTTTTGACACCAAAAAACTGCTGGCCATGGCAGCTCGCAAAGCAATTGCATTCCCATGCATCATAATACTTTGCATTTAGATGGTATCTGGAAAGAGGGGACTCTTTCGGGTAGAATGGATCAATATGATGAGGTTGAGTGATTCCACAACAGGAACATGTGTCTACTTTGAACATCAACATACTTAGTTCAAAGCGTCTTCCACATTCAGATTCTTTAGCTGCCTTGTCACAGTCCATATTGACAATGGATGGAAAGGGAAGACAGGGAGCACGACTAATTCCGTCAAGAGTCGATGCAGATACATTGCACTGTAACAATGATTCTTTCACTGTTCTAATCTTCTTCTCCAGTGAACGAATGTTGGTTGAAGAAGACGTCCCTGTGGTGTCGATACCAAAACGTTTACACTGTTCAATGCAGGAGGTATTTTCTCCACTAGATTCATCCCATAGCTTTGCATGTTTGTGTAAGCAACACAGAAAAGCATCGGTAGATTGTAACGAATCACGTCTTGTGAACTTTCTAATGCATTGCACATGAAAAGCCTTATTGCATCCTTCGTGTTGGCAGTACACAATAGGATGGTCACGACAGTGATTTGTATATGTAGTGTTCCCTTGGGAGATAATGGATTGACTGTTGATACATGAAGGGGGGCAGGGAGTTTGATCACAATAACATATACGACGTGAGTCTGTATGTGATCTTCGACTGTTCCGACTACAGTCGTAACCCATTTGATATGACCGACCACTGTAGATGCCTCCTGAATGAGTTGGCTGCCTTGCCTGGAATCTGATACTACCAGGGGCATTGTTGTTTGGGTTACCAGCATGGGGCGACGGTGTCACAACCTGGGAAGATTGCTGAATATTTGGGTTGTTCCTCACTCTACTAGAAGACCTAGTGCGGGTCCTTGATGTAGGGGGAGGGGATTGAAAAGAAGCAGGGTTTCCCTCATCGCCACTTGATACCCGACGTCTTGTATTTTGTGTGAATTGGCGCCCTGCTTCAAGGGGAGCTTCATTGGCATTACGTCGTCTACGTTGAGAAGATGACGACATGAGAGAATTAACTGTGTATTGATTTCCCTATTATTATAGTTTTCGGAGTGTTTTATAATATTAACGGCGATCGTATTTAAAGAATAGAAAATTTGGGTGAATGAGGGATAAGATTGCTATAGAAGTGTATTAGAAGCATACTTTTCGCAGTCTCATCTTTTGGTGTATTTGTTACTTGACTGTTGGTACATATCTCTCATCTTTCGTCTTATTAGGTACTTGATGAGTTGAGTATTGTATACGTCTACATACAGACATGTGTGCTAAGATATCAAATTCTGTATATACGTCTTAGAACTATAATTAATAGTACAAGTGGCGGCTGATTTACGTTGTGCATACGTTGTGTGGCATGCGGATCATTTATACTAACAAGTAAAAATGTGTGAGGTCGTTTTAGTGCTACAAGTAGCATCGGAAGTATTGCTTGAGTGTTGATATATTTTTACAGTTAGATATGGAATTATGTGAGGTCACGTTTGTGATGTTATAACAGTTGAGTGCGGTGTATACATCTACATACGGACATGTGTGCTAACATGTGGAATTCTGTGAGAACGTGCATGCGTATCATTTATACTAACAAGTAAAAATGTGTGACGTCGTTTTAGTGCTACAATTAGCATCGGAAGTGTTGCTTGAGTGTTGGTATATTTTTACAGTTAGATGTGGAATTATGTGAGGTCACGTTTGTGATGCTATGACAGTTGAGTGCGGTGCATACATCTACATACGGACATGTGTTCTAAGTTCTAACATGTGGAATTCTGTTAGGACGTGTTTGTGCTACTACTACCAGCACAAGTGGCGGCTGGTGTACATTGTGCAGACGTTGTGGGGCATGCGTATAATTCATACTAACAAATAAAAATGTGTGACGTCATTTTAGTGCTAAAAGCAGCATCTGAAGTGTTGCTTGCCGTTTTTGGCATAATACCACACATCACCTGTCAATACCAAAACCACTAAGCGGCTGTATTTGTATTCAGTAGCGACATATTATCAATGCATTAACATACATTAGTACTTATGTCATATTCGTCCCCATCAAGTACTTCAATAGGACGGAATTCCCACAGCATCAGCTGGCCACCAGGCGGTAGACATCAAAAGTTTTTGCTTCTTCACGTTCCAGGTTTGACAGACAAGCTTTTGCATGATGCGTTAAGCTATGTCTCGAATCGCTGCTATATTGCAGGAAACGGTAAACATAAGAAGAAATTTCTGAATCTGCCGGGTGTGAAAAGATGGAAAGGAAACGTTGGAGGGGAAAAGCAGATCATTATGGAATACCTGCTGCAACAAGGGATAGAGGAGGGAGCCACAAAGACAAGTAACGCTGATAAGTTCAGGTACCAGAGTGCACATAAGGAGGAGGAAAAACTCCGGAAGAACAAAGCAATTACAACAATCATTACCCATGTGACACAGGTTATCAAAGAACACAGCAATGAATACGATGTAGCCAAAGTGAGCGTTCTGTATAGCAAGGCCAATGGGCAGCCGCAGGGTGGTCACTATGATGACTATAGAACAAAGGAAAATGTGGAGGAGGAAGGAGAGATGATATCTGTCATCGTACCCTTGATGGAGAATACTTGTATGGACATTTTTAATAGGGATCGTAGAAGGATTAGAGTACATATCCCACAAACAATGATGCTTATGTTTGAAGGGAATGTCCTGCATGGGGGGGCAGATTATAAAATGCCGAATGCAAGGCTGTATTTTTTGAGGAGGAATGGAAATTTGGATAATAGTGTTGGTGTGGGAGAATTGTGTCCAATGGCGGGTTGCAAGGCAAGGGAGAGTAAGAAGATATTTACCAATATTCAATTAAGGGATCATTGGTGGCATTTTCATCGTACTCCAGAGAAGGTAAAACCTTAAACCAGTACAAAGCTTATTTGGAAGGGCGACTTTTCAGATGTCGTCATTGTCAGGTATATAGGATTGGATTGCGAATGCTCATGAAGCATAAGATGAAATGCCCACAGAGACATATGTTAAAAAAATTGGCACTTCAAGGCCGGGGGGGGAACAAAGTTGAGGATGAGGAGAGAAAAGTTGAAGAGAAAAAGAAAGGGATGTTAGAACAGGGTATTCAGGAGCAAAAGAGAAAGAGGGTGCAATCAGAAGAAGGCAAGGCTGTGAGAAGAGATGAGGGATCAGAGGATGGGACAGATCTTGGAGAGGGGGAAGGCAACAATGGGGGTCGTAAATATAATTTGAGAAGAAGAATTCAAAAAGCATAATGGAGAGTAATTGACATAGAAACATTAATTTGCATGGTACTAATCAACAAAAAAATTATAAAATTATGAAGGAACGTTGTAGTTTCTATTGTAACAAGCGTGAATAGAAATGCTAGGTTGGTCCATCTTTACATAGCCCGTGGGGCTTATGAAGAATGACAAAAAATAATGTATAAGGATAGGCGGTGCCAAGATACAGTTGTCTATATTTTTGTACATATGAAGCACAAAAAACATAGTACGGAATCCGATGAATAGTGTTACTCAAGCAATGGTGGTCAGAGTAAACCATGAAGACAAACTCGATAACAAGCCCGAAAACAACACTGATTATGAACCTGATGGCGAACCTTATGACTGGAGAGAAGAATACCGTGATTATTGGATTGAGCGGTATGGATCAATGTATGTGTCTGATCCGTGGGAGGGGATAATTATTTATTCGCAAGAGGAGAGAATTCGCGACCATATGCGGCATAGCTTTATAAAAAGTTATGTCTACCACCATCGTTACAAGGCAAGATTGGTTTACAATGTAATAATGCGCCACTGCCTGAATCCTATTGTCAGATTGCACAAAGCACTGAAGAAGAAACCCGCTATGATTGTAAATCCGGGAGAAGATGAAGTGCAAGAGTTGGCAAGGTTAGCCAACTCGCAGTTACCCATTGCTTTGAATGGATGGATGTGGAAGCATCCTTGCAGTAAAAGGACGGACAAGGGGAGGTGAAAAGGGAGGGGGGATTATTGCCAAAAGAAAACAGTGACAGAAAGAGGGATGTGATGGAGGGCATGGAGTTGTTGTATTCATAGGATGGTATCGATACTATGACATAGAATAAACTATATAATTCAACTTTATACATTTACGGATGCTACAGACTCTTGTGAAAATTTAATGTTTGCAAGGCAGTTCGCACAAATTGGGTCACCGTTTTGAATTATAGACCTGTCAAGAATGTATGGATTGACTATGCTGCCGCATATCGCACAATTCCATTTATTGGTCGCCATAGCACTTGCGGAAGAAACCAAGTTGCCACCCACATGATCACTAATACTCATATTAACTTTCTCACATTCCTGGTTCCTGGGAGTTACCAGTGCTTCTTTCTTCTTAAGCAGGGTTGTATAAACCGCCTTTGCTCTAATAGCCAATGCCCTGGCCTTGTTCATAGCAATGCGGCGTTTCTGAGCAATTGTCAACTTGGAAGTTTGTGTAGGAGGCGAAATAATGGTCTGACTCTTATGACCTACTGTATACTGATAACACATTCTGGCAATGGAGACACCGTATTGCAATCATTGGAAGCAGAAGCAGACGAATTCTGCAAATTGCTTGTGTCAGCATGGGTGTTGCAATTTGGTTTGTTATATGGGTTCTGAATTGACTTAATGACAGGCATTTTATCAAGAAGAAGATGATTGCTCTGTTTGGGAGTAACAACAGAAGAGGAAGCATTAGTATATTTGTCGGTGTTCGGTTGTACTAACACAGGAGCGGAAGAAATGGGACATGCTGGACGCTCTGCTTTCTTTGTTGATGTAGAAACAAACCCGCTAACATCATTGTGAGAGCCAGAGCGAGAACTACTACAATGATGCCGAGTATTATAAGGATGTGACTTTCTGTAGCGTGTGTTGTAGTTATGGTAAGTGGAGGCGGAACATGCTTTATTACGGCGGGCGTTATTTTTTGACATAATACCGACAGAAAAAGCTTGTTGACAAGCAAGGTTTTATGGATATTGATATCTTGGCATTTTGTGCTGGATGCCGCTGCAAAGTAAATACCACTGTAGGATGAAGAAGGTGGTAGTGGTGATGTTAATTACTACGCAGACAATGGGTACCATGTACGGATAGTCTCTCTTCCTCTAGAGAGAGAGTTAGAGTAGTGGTACCCGTTGTCTTTCTCCCTCCCTGGGGGGAAACAGAGAAGGTGGTATGATTACTACCTTACCGCCTGGTACTTACTGCACTGTAGAGAGGGTGCGGGGGCAGGGGTCGGTTATTGTTGGGTGGGGGATGGAGTCTATGCACGGATTATACCAGTCACCACGTAGAAAACTATTTGGCGCGAAGCGAAGCCAAGCCGAACCAGAGGAGTCTTGTAAAGTGCAATTACTCGACAACAAAGGAAGATATAAACAAAGTAAAGACACCCAGAGGTGCGCCTTAATATGGAGATATTAAAATACAAGAAGGTGTACTTATCTCCCAAGAACGGTGGAGAAATCGCAAAAATAGGCCATTATAAGAGAAATTTAGCGCAACTTTTCATCCTGTTTCCATATATAGTGATTTGGCGCGCTTGAAGTCTATAGGGGCCTCCGGCCCAATTATCATGAAACTATCTGAAACTACTGCCCGACAGCGACAGTATTCATTCATTATTCATATCTAACTAGACGAGTAGAATCATAAACATAAATGTACTTTATTTTAATTCATTGACCTCGCAGATCGAGGATCGCTCATTTTTATTCCCTGCATGATTCCAAACACCACCCCGATCCACAGCTTCAAGAATAGTCGTCACAGAACACGGTTCCACTCTCCTTAGTGGCCTGATTTTGTGAATCATGCCAAACAATCCTTTCCCAATACAACGTGCTTTGTGAGCAAGGAATAGCGCTACAAATGTGGCATCTTTCAAATGTAACGAATCTGTCTTTCGAGCTTTTTTTGGTGCTGGGACGTTTGATGTAGTGCCATCTGGCAAAGATGTACCTTGTGCAGGTGCATTTTCGCAGGTTGGTTCACCCTTGGGTGTGAGAGCATCTCTGACTTCTCGTGAAACATGCATAATCTGTTGAGTATCTACCAAAAAACTATTCAAATCAACTCCACATTGATACAAGTGGTAGAGCATTCTTTGCATATGGGCTTCGCCTGGTCGATAGTGACCCGAATGAGGGTAGAGACGTATCAAACATCCGTTGTCATCTGTGATTATGATTCCTGCTGCAGCAACTGCTTTACCTCCAAAAAAGGATGAATGATGAAATCGAAGTTTAGCATTGCTAGAGTTTTCACCACCCGTGCTTCCTCCCGAACCTTTGGGTCTAGTACGTTTTTCTGATCCATACAGCTCATGATCTCGCAATACAAAGATCCAACCATTCGAACCTGTTCGTACAGGATTTCCGTCCACGTCTACAATTTTAGATGGTACACCACCATTTCCATGCTCATCTTGGTCACAGTATACATTCTGTGGAACAATTTTTAACAAATACTTTGCTTGTTCTTCCGCTTCTGTAATGTACAAAACGCGATCGTTATCCAACTGCTCCCTTGGACATTCAGGTAGGTTAGGCAACTCCCATCCTGCTGCTTCTCCCCTTCCATCCAACCAATCAAAGAACATATTGGTAGGA
>JAAMXU010000042.1:0-60918 GCA_019693545.1 Chaetoceros muelleri | reverse complement strand
ATCATGAAGGTGCGCTTCATCCATTGGAAAAATGGACGGAAGAAGTATGGAGCATGTCTTCACTTTTTTGTTAGTATCACATTGTGCGGCTAAAGCAGAACCAATTTTTGCAACAAATCCACTTTCCATAGCTTTCCCTTCGTTTCCCATACAAAGCAGTAAGATTCTCTTGGTTTTGTCTCCAGAATAAATTCTCAAAACAGGAGTGGCATTTCCAGCCGCTGCGCCATGTTTGAATTCCTTATAGTTTTCCATCATCAAATCAGAAAGCGCGCCTTCCAAAAGATCATCGAGATCTTTTGCCTTTCCTACAAGTGTAGGTTTTGGGACTTCTTCATCTTTGCCAGCCTCTTGTTCTTCCTCCTCTTCTTCTTCGCCTTCCTCTTTCTTGGGTCCATATATCCCAATAATCACCAAATCAGACTCATCAAGTTCCTTCAAATCATCAGTAATAGAGATGGTAGCGGATGAAACTCGGTTGAACTCCATCGAGTCGCAGGATTTATCAAAGGTCCAACTTTTGAACGGTGCCGCTTCGGCCATTCGGAGAGCAGAAGATGATTTACTAAAAAATCTCGTAGAAAATACCTTGGTGGCACAAACGGATACACTGCTAGGACTCTGGGCCAGGAATGCAGTTGTTCCAAAGATTTTTGCTGCATTTGAAACGACCCTTCCTCCGAGCCGATGTCTCCCAGTCGAAAATGCGGTGGAGGTTGTTGCATAGAATGCCATGGCTGAGATTATTGCACTGGGCACTGCTAGTTTCATGACTTGATGATAATTACTATCTATATTATAGTGAGATAATTACTTGCTGCTCTCTGTAGGGAGATAGTCGGATCTTATTTATCTCAAAGGGACTGTCAAGTTTACAAGAGATGATCGACTATGTTGTAGTATCAGCAGGCAGAGAACGGGATTTGTGCCATGATGGGCAGCAGGTGATGACTCGAGTATTTCGAAAATCGAGAGAAACTTCACACTTCACATCTTTCTCAGTAGTACGTGTAGTACGTTTGTTCGGATGTCTCTCTCCTACACGTAGCTAGAGTAGTTGTCACCCCCTCCTCATCCATCCCTCTGGCGTATCTTGTGGTACCATGTACCATAATATCTTTTTTATCATCTCTATGTGAGATACGTAGCTGAAGGACTTCTCTGTGGATCCACGCTGACGGCTGACGCACGATTTGCAGATAGAAGTAAGAAACATTTTCTACTCATTTTCTTCACTTTTCTATCATCAGGTATTTTTTGCATTGAACCGTCTTCTATACCATGAAAATTATTCTTTCCTTTCTAACTCTTGGAGCATTCACTAC
The DNA here is from genome assembly GCA_019693545.1 of Chaetoceros muelleri. Taxonomy (NCBI): domain Eukaryota; phylum Bacillariophyta; class Thalassiosirophyceae; order Chaetocerotales; family Chaetocerotaceae; genus Chaetoceros; species Chaetoceros muelleri. The sequence continues at coordinate 59,593 of JAAMXU010000042.1, read as the reverse complement.
AACTAATGCCTGGATCAGTTCAGCTAAAATAAGTAGCAATCGTTCACGCAGCGTTACTTTGGCCATGGGATCTAGAGCTGCGGAAAAGGCTGCTTCTAGACAAAAATGGGCTGAAACGAGAGGAATTTCGGATAGGTCCGCTGAATCTTCTCTTGCAACAGGATTTTGCACCATTATTGGTGGGGGCAGAATCGGTAGTCTTTTGGAGAAAGGTGGCGAGTCACTTCTTCTGAAAAGGGGGGATTCGATTCCTTCAGATAATGAGGGAACCCCTATTCTGATTGCCACTCGAAACGATTCTCTGGACAAAATCATCCAAGAATGTCCTGAGAATAGACTGAAAGACTTGGTATTTTTACAGAATGGATATCTCGACGGGTATCTTGCGGAAAAGGGTTTGGCTGACAATACACAGGCCCTTTTGTATTTATCTGTGCCGGCCCTCGGTGTGGAGCCTGTAGACGGCATTACAAGCGTCAATCCAGAGGGTTTGACTGCTGCGACAGGTGTGCATGCACAGGCATTTGCAGATCGATTGGCCAGTCTTGGTTTAAAGTGCAATGTTGTGTCTCCTGAAGTTTACAAACCGGCCATGTTTGAGAAACTGATTTGGATCTCTACTTACATGTTGGTTGGAACTGCAAAGGAGTGTAAATCTGTTGGTCAAGCCGGTGCTGAACATACGGAACTTGTTCAGAAGGTTGTCAGTGAGCTTTTGGCAGCTGTAGAGAAGAAGGAGGGTATTCAGTTTCCTGAGGGTGCCATGGAGAGGCTGGCAGCCTATACGGATGTGGTATCGGACTTTCCTTGTGCCGTCAAGGAATTTGAGTGGCGTAATCAGTACTTCTACCATTTGGGTGACGACCTTTGTCCTACTCACAATCAGTTATTGAGAGACTGTAAAGAAAAGGGATTTTTGAGCTTTGAGTTACCGTGATATTGCTCCTAAAGCAATGACAGAAGTAATGGATTACAAGCTTTACACGTAATAGCATTTTTTATAAAAACAACCTTGTGCATTCAATTTTATTACATGTAGTATCGTTAGTGTGAAAATATCCTTGGAGTAGCGGCATTCATCAGTTGGTCATCAAAAAGGCAGTTAAACACTTTTAAAGTCTCCTACGGGAGCCACAACTTTTCCTCCCCATGAGCTACAACCCAATTTGGTGAGGGGGGATTCGTCTCTGGCTGGTTTCATTCTTCCATACTTTTCTCTGCATTCCACCAACTCCTCCACGAATTTATCAATCTTCACTCTGGTCACATTCGGCATTACTACAACGTGTGCAATGTCTTCTTCGCAAGCAAGCTGCCATCTTTTGATAAGAGCATCGTCCATGGGTCTCTCAAGAACAACAGTACTAGATAGATCATTTAAGCGAGCAGTGAAACCAGCTTTGGTAAGTTTGTTTCGAAGATACTGTGCTGTTTCCATGCAGTGACTGATGGCAAAGGAAAAAGATTGTTCAAAAAGAGTGAGTGAGTGAATCAGTGACGATTGCATATAATCAAAAAGCACAATGGCGTCACAAGCCAAGACACACAACCATTCCATAATTCCAAAAACACTTACACAACGTCACGTTTGATTCCACTCAAACCCTTCTTCCTGAGACTGTACCAGAGGTAAAGCGCAGCCTGACCATTTCGTGAACCCATGATCGTAGTATCCACTGAATTCAAATAATCAATTCTTTGTTCCACTTTTTTCACGTGTTCTTTCCTCGCAAGAGCTACACCACAAGGCATGGGACATCCAAGCATTTTATGTCCACTCACAGCAATGGAATCAATTGGTTTGCGGAAGGACACTTCAGGAGCAAAGTCCACAAATGGCATCATCATAGCAAACAAGGCACCATCACAGTGGATATGAAATCTCTCCCTGGGAATGTTCAAGTTATTAAGAATTCTCAAAATGCGATCAAGATTGTCAACAGCTCCCTTTACGGTGGTTCCAATGTTCACATTGATAATCACAGGACGGTCTCTATTCTTCTCGATCTCGGATGCAAGAATATCATAGTCGATTTCTCCCATGGGAAGAGTTGGGATAGCTTTCGCATCCATTCTGTAATATCTTGCCGCCTTGAAAATACTGTAGTGTGTTTCCTTTGAAGAATACAATATTCCGTCCGGATGGCACTCCCTCGCAAGAAGTATGCCGTGCAGATTTCCCTCTGTTCCACATGTGGTGACATATCCCCAATAGTCTCCAGGAGAAATGTTCCATAAATTGGCGAAAAAGTCAATAACGGCACATTCGAACTGTCTGGAGTGAACGCCATAATTACTAGTCACAAAGGGATCACCAAGGTTATTAATGGAATATTTCATGAACTGATACAATTCCTCGTGATTGTACATTAGGTTGTAAGGATAACCGAAATGAACACTAGATCTAGATTTCAGAAAAGTGTCGTAAGCTTGGAGAATTTCAGTTTCATCGGTTGCAATCTCACGTTCTTCCTCTGAAGTTGGGATCTTCACGGACTCGGGCGACAGTTTCTCTTCGTCAGATGAATCGAGAGGGGCGTGAATTTCCTCCCCGGCACCCCATGCATCGAACACAGCCCAGGGTGATGGAGTACCGGACTTGGTCTTGTCGGACGTGTAGTCTCTCACGGGGTCATCAGTTTTGTCGTTGGACGGCGACACCTCGTTTTTGATATTCTTTACGGAAATCAGAGGATCGTCCAAAGTAAATTCCTCGTCAGCGGCAGTCGACTTAAACCTTGTGTTCAGAGGAGGTTTCTCATTTCCTTTGCCACCGCTTATGTGAGCACCGGTAAGACCGCAGTAGTCATTGGCACTACTACCCTTGGCAATGCTTCGCAAAGTGCTCGCTTGGAGCTTGTTTTGAGCAGAGGTGAAATATGATTTGCCGCTGCACACCTTGTGGGCGATACCGTTCCTTACTAATTTGGAAAACATTTTAATGATTGGGGGATTTATGTTTGATAGTTGCAATATAGACTTTGCAAGAGCGAAACGATTGCCTCTGTGTGATTCTATGAACAATTGGAGGACTGCGGTACTACTATTGGCTATTGGTGTTCTGCAGAGGAGTGCATTGGAACCACTGAAAGTTCTACTGATCTCTACATAAAGTTTGGAAATTCGCCTCCTTTTGGCTCCATCCGTCTACACCTAAAAACTACGTGTACACGTACACATACACATTGTGTAGAGGTGTGGGGTGTGGGTCTTGTTAACCCGTAGGGTTCATGAAAATGTGAATGGTGAACAAAATATCATAGATTACCCGTATAGATATTTGCTTCTTGGGACTTATATGGTACCCCTAAAGGTGAGTGGACCACGTCAGGAAAACTTGACCCAAAACACACCGAAACTTTGTCCCAAGCCAAAACCTGCCAAAACTCAAACGTAATATTTTGTGGATTGTAAAATCCATGTGAATGACGGTGACTTAGTTTTGCTCACATTTTCCTCATGTATAACCTGCTTCGGTCCTATTTTAAAACAGCATTGTATCCTCATCGAACATTGAGGCTATAGAAGAAAGCTGGCAGTTAAGTTTTCTCCATGTACACTCCTCAAGTAATGAGATTATAGATTATGCATTTTATTTATACACAAAATACACGCCAAAACTAACGACATTGATGAATTTGGCATCTAATTTAAATCCAGGACTGGAGGTCTTCCTGGTCTATACAGTAGAACTGTGTGTCCCACCACTTGGGCAACATGTGCTTTCAACTCTTGGGCGATTCGTTCTCCCAATAGCTTTGCACCCTTTTTCTTTGGAACTGCCCCACCCAGACGTAACAAAATCAATTCTTTATCCCATAATACATCGTCCACACTTTCCATCCAGCGATGGCTCAAATCTATTCTAGATATAGCATCTTCTAGATCCATAGTATCGTCGTAGTCCTCAAAATTCACAACAGGTGACGAGTTTGGCCATGAAATTTCAACCAAACTTCCTTCCATTTTCATCCTTCCACCAATGCTTCGAAGTAAAGAACGCTTGGCACCATTCATGGAAGTTTCATAATCATCAAGACCCACCCCGTCATGCATTGTTGTTCTTGGAGAAATTCTTTTGACAAACGCTGAAACAATATCTGCACATGCTTTGGCATTTCGTACTTCATCTTTACTCTCCGTGATGGACATGTCCTGCTTCATTAAATCTACTTGGATCCCTTCCTTTTGTAAAAGCATGACACCTCCACCGTCCACTCGAGGGTTGGGATCACGGTAGCCAACAACGACACGAGAGATTCCGGCTAATGCAAGAGATAAGGCACAGGGGGGCGTTTTACCATAATGACAGCAAGGTTCCAATGTGACATAGGCTGTGACATCTTTATTAGATAGTTTTCCTTCAAACAGCTGCTTAGCTCCATCGTTTGTGGAATAAATTTCTAGTAATTCGTTTACCTTTGAAATATCTTTTGATGACTTTCCACTTTTTGTAAATTCGACAACTACCTTCGCCGCATCCATGCCTGAATGGATCAATCCGCAGGCTTCGAATAGAGCAAACACTTCTGCATGCGGATAGCCTGCTTTGGGATGGAAGCCAGCTCCTATCACTTCCCCTGAGGAAACAAGGACGCATCCTACTGCTGGGTTTGGATAGGTATTTCCTACGCCTAGGGATGCTGCATGTATAGCCTGTTTCATATATTTATTATCATCTGAAGATATCCGCGATGTAGCTGATGAGTTGTTGTTTTTTTCGTCAGAACTAAGAAAGAGAGGCTTGTGGGGTGCAAGGTGGTAGTAACTCGACAAACATCGAGGCGTTTTGAAGGCATTAAACGATTGCACCTTGACAATTATTTGGGATAAGAGACCCCCGATGATATAGCTGCAGTGCAGCCCTCTCATTATTTCCAACGGCACTGAAATGTGATTGATAAAGACTAAACAAGAATATAATAGGTGAATAATCAACTATGGACCGTGGATAGAGCTGACTTGCCATAATATGAGCCATGTGTCATGTAGTGCTATCTTCAGTGTTATCTTCAGGAGTTCTTCTGGTCGGGAACGCACCACCAGTAGTAGTAATAGACGGTACGTGTATGGTATGGCTGGTGTATGGTACCTGTAGTTGATTATTACCGCTTTATTACCGTCTAGCTGACAAACTGTTAACGGCAAAACTTCTCCTCACCTTTTTCCATAATCCTGCTTTGTTTTAGTGGTGAGCGAGCAGCACATGTTTACACTGTATTGATGATGGTATCAACATGCTTTGAGACAAATAGGTCTAATAGACTGCTTTTAACGCAAGATGAAACCATTTTTCATGATAGAATTTTAAAACATGATCTCTAGCTTATTAGGCGGCTACACATCACCTATACTTTTAAAATGTTTGCTGAGCCTATTCCGATATATCAGAATGCATTGTTTCCATTTCGTTTGAAACTACTCTGATGCCAATCTTGCATTGGTGTTTGAAATTAAAATAAAAATAGCGATCTACGGTCTTCGAATTTCACATCTCAGAAATGCGGTTCAGAGCTTTGAATCCTGTTGGTAGGAAAAAGGCTTCTCGCTCGTTTCTCTCAAAGATTGGCTTCAGAAACCAACGTTCCGATGACAAATTAGCACCTTTTGCATTGGAAATAACATATGCCTTTGGTTGCGGAGCCCAAATTGAACTGAACTGTCTTCTTGACCAACTTGCGTCGGGTGATGGACCAACCTTACCTGGATCAAGGCGACGAGGCGTGCCATTGTAGTAGGAGAAAATGTTTTCACCTTGAAAAAAAGCATCGGCTGCGATTGATGACATGGATGGCCTATCATGTGGTATCTTTGCTAATAGACGTCTGATCATGCTTTTGGAGAGTTCGCTAAATGAGGATCTGCCAAACTTATCAAAGAATTCATCGTCTGCAGCATCAGATGCAGATAAATCAAATGTCACAATTCTATGTCTTGTAGATGTTTCACTTGTATCTAAAAGGGGAGGCCGACCAGCAAGGCTTTGAAAACATAAGCATCCGAGAGCCCAACTATCTGCATAAATTGTTGGAGTTCCGCCCATCACAACCTCTGGTGGCAGATAGGCAGTAGTACCCTCAATCCTAGTATCGTCAGCTTCTTTATCACCATCATCATCCATTTCAGTATCAGTCAATATCTGGCCATCAATACTCATGCTATCGCATTTTTTCACTGAATGCCAGTCTCCGTCTCTTAGAGATTTTATATAGTTCTTACTTTTCTCTTTGACCACCAATTTTGCTTCATCTGTGACAGGCCGACATGCACCAAAATCTGTCAACTTTATATGACCTAATTCAGTGATTAAAACATTTTCTGGCTTCAAATCGGCGAAAACAAAACCTAGCTCATGAATGTAGTGTAATGCTGAGATCACTTCGCCAATGACGAATCGAGTTGAATCCTCATCTATGGATCCGTTGCGCTTTAGAAGGCTATGTAGGTCCCCACCTGCCGCATATTCGAGGACTAGATACGCACCATCTCTAAAACGGAAGGAAGATATTAGTCTGGATATGCACGGATGACCCATCAAACCCAGGATGGCTATCTCTCTATTAATAGACTGTTCATATCCTAATTCAGTAATTTTTTGTGTGCTGACAACCTATTTTTAAATGGTTTTTGTGAGAATCATTCGCACGCCTTGTTTGGAGGAGAAAACAGGTTACTCACCTTGATAGCATATTCTGGCCAATGGCTGCGGGTTTTTCCTTTCACTATTTGCCTGGCGTACTTTTATCATTTGGAATCAAAAGAGATATGCGTTGAGGGTTTTATCTAGGACAATTAAAAATCTAGAATCTATCACTTACCTTGACTGTTGAGAAAGCCCCTGTACCTAACACGTCCCCAAAGACGAGGTCATGAAATTTCAAGTCAGGAAGCAATACAGGTGATTCCGCCATTTGAGCCTTTGCCCAACCACTAAAGCCGTCATCGGATTCAGAGTCTGTAGCAGATGACGGGGACTTTAATTTATCCATATATTCGTGAAGGCACGCAAGCGGATCATGTTCTATGGATTTTGAGGTACCTTGATAATATACGTCTCTCTTACTCGAGTGGTCTTTACGCTTTAGTGACGCAAGTTCATGGTGCTTGGGTACAGAATGCATGTTATTATCGGGTCTTTCTGAATGCGTTTCAGTCATCGCCTCATCTCGTTGAAGGTTAGGTTTCTGTGGTTTTGGAAGCAGGGAACTACTTGAATTCATCGCCCATGGTGCTACACCAGTTACAGTCAGAGGCGGGGGGACATTATTCCGAGTGCCGTGAGGCATCCTCGACTTCGGAGGTGGCATGCTTGACGTTGAAACGCTGGCGGGTTGCTTTTTTGTATCCAGAAACGGCACATGATTTTTCAATGGAGGTCGCCAATCCCCCATTGACCTTTTCAATGAAAACATGTCCGTTGGAGGCACTTGTCCGGCGTATTTCTTTGTATGCGTCGTGATAGCGTGATCAATAGGTTTAGGTGCAACCAATTCTTCTTTCTTCCACTGTAAATGCCTTGACGAATACAAGTCTCGAAAGCTTTCTGCAAATAAATTAGCATCAACAGTTTCTAATTCTTTCAACACTAAAAGAGTCATTTTTCGAACTGTTGGATTCCAAGGGACATCCATCCCTGCATCAACGCGACAAAGAGCACCCAAAAGAGGTCTCATCAAGGTACGTAAATGAATACGGACTAATATCTTGAATGATTTATTCTTGAAAAATTCCAGCGCACGCTCCGATGAACGAGAATTATCCGAAGATATGCATGAGCAGAGTCGCAACACCAGCGGTAATATTTCATCTGACAAGATTGGATCGGTTGTATCACTGTGTAGATCCAATAAGCCTATATAAGTATCGATCTCATGCAACAAAAGAACCAGTTTAGGTGTATTTGCAGCACTGGTAGTACCACTTCCTTCTCGTTTTCCTTCAAGCGGCCAAATATCAGGGTGGATGATCTGTTTTATCACCTCAGCAATCAAGCTCTTATCAATTGAAACAAGGGCACCAATACATTGAACAAGGACCTTGTGATATAACCCAAGTAAAGGTTGCTGATCCCTCCAAAGTGTCATCCCAGATGGTTTATGCAACGGTAGAAGAACTTCTCGAAGTAAATGTTTATAAGATTTTGGAACAACATATTCACCACTTTCAGAACCCTGAATACCTCGTAATATACGAAGCACAATATTTAACAGCGGCTCAACAAACGCAGCCCCGGTATTTTCTATACCTAAATGCAATCCTCCTAATCCCAAACCTCTATTGATTCCATTTGAAAGAGAATAGGACTGTAACAATGCCCCTATTTTTAACCTTGCTTTTGAACGTACAGTACAATCTCCTCTCTCATACATCAAACCTGCTATTCTTTCTAGTGAAGAGACGTGATTTCGAAGCTCTTCCTCCAACCTTTCTTTATATGCCTCTGTTTTTTCCATGTGGACAAGTTTCAGAACTGCAGAAGTTCCGTCTTGTGTGATAGGCGGTGCACTAGCACGGAATAATCTCGTCATTGTATGAACATGTCCTTCTAAATGTGGTAGAGCTGCAAAATGCTTAAAAACAGAATTTAACAAGGGCACAGCCTGTTGTGCTAATGATGGACCTTCTCCGACGGAATGTCCATCCTGTACTGCAATGTTATTATTCCCTTCAGTGTAGTAAAGCAACAGATCTAGAAAACACACTCGATCAAAGTCATGTTCGTTGGGGAAAGTGTGTTCCTTGATTGAATATTTATCTGCCGCACATCCTAAAATATTGAACTCCATCACAACTGACAGGATACGGGTTACTCTTATTGCGTCGATACTTTGATAGAGTGAATACTGTTCTTTTGGTTGTCCGTCATCATTAGCCGTATCCTTTTTTATCTCGGCCTTATAAGGCCCCGCAGCAGAAGAATATGCACACACAATCATCTGCCCAAAAAATCTGAAGAAATCTTCGGAAAAGGGAGCATAATCTTCCAAACTCGGGACCGTCATGTCTGCATCTGCCGAAATGGGTGAAGAATAGTAATCCTTCCGTCTTGGTCTCTCTGAAAATTTCGGATCGGTCGAGCGTTGTGAGCAATTAGGCGCATTTGTACAAGTTAGCAGCCCAGTAATAGGCCCAATGCCTTCAGGGGCTTTCAGAACTATTTCATGGTTGACGCCTACGACTTTTTCCAAGGCGCCAAGAAAAGGCTGGTCTTGGCAATCGAAACAATGAGGTGACAATTGGGGAAACAACGCAGTTGCAGAAAGTACCTTTTCTGCCAGGAAATCTAGTTTAGTTTTAGGTTTCAGGTCTTTAGTATGTACCGAGGAATGACTGTCAATTGTATCCATTGTTGCTGCAGTTGTCACTCTACGTTCTACTTCAGATATTTTTTATGGAAAAAAGGATAAAGGACTGACTGACTGACAGCCCCCGAGGACTTGATCAGAAAAAACAACAAGTACTTCAGTATACAGGAGTGAAGGAAAAAAAGGTACAACAAATGTGATGTATTGCTACAGAGAGACTTCGCGTTGTAAAAAAATGTAAAGCTGTACGGTTGGGGGTTCTCATTCTTGCATAGAGTTATAATACTGTGCAGTTACCGGTACACTCCAAAACATATTCCAAGGGGGGCAATACCATATCGAATAAAACACATCATTATTTGAAATATGACAAAAATGATACCCCATGGAATTAAAATGTTATCACCGATCTCAATGATCACAAAATGCCATTCCCATGAATTTGAATGTTGATCCACTTTTAAGCTCAACGCGAACTCTCAAGACATCATTCGGCTGCACAAAATGTTCCTCCAGATCTATCTTGTAGTTATATGTTTCACTCGTATTTCGGTAATGGAACCCGTGTATATCCAAATGCTTGACTGGATCACTTGATGATGAACTGATTTGCCCATATCGATCCACGAATGCCTCCACATGAATCATACTATCCTTCCATTTCTCGCCATAACTTGTCATCACCATGAAGTTGAGTGTTTGTATTTTCAGTACGTCTGCTTTCACTTTCATTTCAAACATAGATCCAGTCCCTTTGTTTGCCTGGAATCCTAATTTACCACTGTCTTCAACAGACCCCCAGCCATGATTTGAGAGTAACACGGGTTTCATTCTTCCGTCCAGATGCGAACGTTTGTCAAATTTTCTTTCCAGGCCACTCACCCATGAGAAAACACAGGGCTTTCTTCTTCTTTCCAAAGATTGTGCCGATATATCACATTTATTGGATTCAGTCGAGAAGGACGACGATGCTTCCAACTCTTGCCATTTCGTGGAGATAGTATCCAAAGACGTAAGATGATCAAGGACTGGTGGTAGAATGTTGGGTGTCCGTCGAGGTTCTCCTAAAAGTATTTTGTTCTTGTCCCGAAGTACGGGCAATCCATTCCCAGGAATGTAATTCCCCTTCCCATTCTTGTCTGCACGGCCATCATCTGAATTCCCAATCCCATTCACACCCGAACAGTATACAGATGCCACATGGAGGAAATAATAAGCCACCGTCCACATGGAGGAAATGTGCATCCCCATTCCAGGATGTACCTGTCTCTTTGGCCACTCACTGGGTGAAAACCATTCTTCTGTTGTGTCCCCATAGACCAAATGTCGCACCACATCTGCATATGAAATAAGACCAAATCCATAATACGTCGATAGCAACTGTGCTGCTCTTGAAAAAGCACCTGTTTTCAATATTTCTCGTTGCTCATTTCCCAAATAATCATCAAAATACAGTAACAATGGTGGAGGTCGATCCTGACAATTCAATTGTGGTTTCAACACAGTCCTTACAAAGTTCTGATTGACTTGTAATATCATCTCCTCCAAGGAAATGCCCTTCTCCATGGCTTCCCTTTCGCTCAAAACATGCATGTCATTCGTTGCATATCCATGTATGATAATATCCGGATGTGGCATATTTTCTGGAAACAACGAATATTCCCATATCTTGATGGCGCTCTCTGTATTCGTCCCTCCCAGGGTAATCGCATCCACTTGCACCACACCTTCGAGTCCCTCTCCTTGTGACGAAACCAGAGAATTGAGAAATTGTTCCAATCGAGTTGGCCAGGCACAATTCCTTCTAGAAAACCGTGAAGTTTCCTCTACAGGATTGTTGTGGCATTGAACCCCCATGGTGACCGATCCCCCCATGACCAAAATGTGCAATTTTCGAGGAGGGTCGCACCGTTGGATCTTTTTCTGTTGCAATTTTGATTGTTGTTGCACATATTGATATCTCTTCCAGACAATCTCCAAAACATATCCAATTTGATCCCAATATCGTTTTGGGAGCGTTTTGATACCATTTTGCATTCTTTGAGTGTTAATATTATACAAAAGCCTGGCTGTGAAATCATGCCATTTATATTCTTCTTTGAAGTCCTGAAGGTGTCGACTTGCAAGAAATACTTGGTCCAAATTTCGATTCCAAATATACGATGGAGAGAGGGAGTGTAGATTTAGTATGGAGCATTTATCTTCCTTTCGGAAAAGAGAGTTGGAAAGGATGCTACTAGCATTGGAGGAGAAGGACGATGATGGCGACCCGTCAGCACGATGAGGCCTCGGATGCAAGCTGTTATTACTACTACTGGCACCATCATTCCCCTTTTCTTCCTTCTTCAAATCTGTGAATACGGTGGAATTATCATTACTATGAAATAATATGTACCAATAGGAATATAAAAGGCTGGAGAAGGCAAATCCCAGAGTAAAGAATACTAATTTGGATAATAAGCTCATGTTTCTCGCCTTTATGTCGATGGCATGTTGCACCTTGGAGGGATTTGTCTATCTGCTATGTGCTATGCGATATGCCCACCGTGTCGTGGTAGGTACAGTACGTGTAGTTATGATTGTGTCCAGCAGCTACGGTCAACGGTTGGGAACTTCTTTGAGATTTTTGAGACTTCTCTTGATGAGACCAAATATCCAAGGCTAAAGGCATAAACCGAATACGGAGTAGTATTTAATGAATGATAGAATTAATGAGGGGCCAAAGAAAAGAAAAGGAAAACATATTAGTATTGACATCGATAAAGCATTTCTATGATAACAAACACAATGAAGGGATGGTACGGGTGAGGAGTAAGATTGGAGAGTGTAATGCAAGTTTGGTTCAAGATTTTTGACTTTTGACTTGAAAAATTATGATAGAAACACTTCTATGGATTATAATCGCACTATAATCTACCTGGTTCAACTTGACAAATTGCGCAGCATAGAAAGATTCTTAGTATATCCACATCCTGGACGGTTGCAAATCATTCCAAACAGTTTGTAATCTTTCAGGAGCAGTTCCCGACAAAAGACAGCCCGGCTCAACTTCTGGAAAGTGCTCGCTCAGTGTGCGGACCTCATTCGTCCGAACTCGTCTCATAATATCGTCACTGCTGACCATATCCACACTCTCGTGTCCCATTGCACCAATAATATCCAAAGCTGATTTGACAGTCCTTTTGTGATAGTTGTAAACACGGACAGCTTTATCCTCTGGATCTAACCCTTCCATTAACTCTCTATTTGTAGTAGCAATTCCAGTCGGACATTTGTTGGTATTGCATTTGAGAGCTTGAATACACCCCAAACTCATCATGAAACCTCTCGCACAATTAGCAACATCGGCTCCTAATGAAAGGTTGCGTACCAATCCAAATCCACTGGTAATTCTTCCTGATGCAATAATCGTGACCTTGTCTCTGAGACCTGCTCCAACAAGAATGTTTCGCACGAGAACTAGGCCTTCCTCCAGGGGTAAACCAATGGAATCTGAAAATTCAGGAGGGGCGGCTCCAGTACCACCCTCTGCCCCATCGACGGTAATGAAATCGGGACCACAACCTACCTCTACCATCGCCCTACCCAATGCAGCAAACTCCCCCGGTCTTCCAACGCACATTTTGATTCCAACAGGAAGTCCACCACTAAGTTCTCTGACATGGGCCAGAAACTCCATGAGTTCGGTTGGTGAGGAGAATGCAGAATGAGAAGACGGAGAATGACAATCGAACTCCGGGGGAAACTGTAGCTTTCTTGCATTTGCGATTTCTTTTGTTATTTTCGACTTGGGAAGTAACCCTCCATGTCCAGGCTTTGCACCCTGTGACAATTTAATCTCGATCATCTTGATTTGACCCTCAGCCTCAGCTAAAGATTCTTGGAAACATGTTTGGTCGAAAACACGGTGTTCTCCACCTGTTCCACATCCATAATAACCAGTTCCAATATTCCAGACCAAATCACCTCCATGTCTTCTATGAAATTCAGACACTCCTCCTTCTCCTGTGTTGTGGCTAAAATTTCCGAATTTAGCCCCATTATTCAACGATAATATGGCATTTTCTGAAATGGCACCGTAACTCATAGCAGATACATTAAATATGCTAGACGAATAAGGTAATTTGCATCCCCATTCGGAGCTTCCGATAGTATGCCTGGCCTTGTCTAGTGAAATTGTTTTAGGCCACATGGAATGACATGCCCACTCGGAATTAATATCATACAGGTTTCTTCTGGTTCCAAATGGCAGAGTATCATCCACATTCTTCGCACGTTGATAGATTTGCACCCTGTGCATTCTATCAAAAGGCCTCCCATCCATATCAGATTCGACAAAGTACTGCCTTAGTTCTGGACGTATGGTTTCTAGAACATATCGCAAATTTCCAATCACAGGATAATTTCTGCGAACAGAATGCTGTTTCTGTTTTATATCCCTTTCACCCACGTAAAAGTAAGCGGCAGTGCCAGCAGTTAATAATGCCGCAGGAATGCTACTTGTTGACAGAACACTATCACAAATCGTAGCAGTAAGACCAGCAGCAAGTGTGCTTGTTGCCGCGAGACCGTAACCAACTTTCCTGTAGACCCTGCGATTCCATCCTTCGATAAAGTCGGGAAACGTATGACCAACGTAAGAGCTAACCCTTGCATTAGTCCATATATCATCTTTATCACCGCCGCCTTTTGGATCACTGGAAGAAAAGCAACGAATGGCGTTTTGTGTTTGGGATGGATTTCTGATCAAGTTGATTCGACGATAACCTCTAATAGTAGATATCATTCTATTCTTTTGGATGGAATGGTTGTTGTAATAAAAGATTCTTTTTTTAAATTTAGAAAAGATTTTGGAGTGCAACCAACCTGCGATCATCTTCTGGAATCTGTATGAAATCATCGTGTATGCGGTTCTTGATTACAGTACACGTGCATGTAGCACGTAGGAAATGTTATAATATGTAGATTATACAAAGTCAAACAATAGCTGTGGTGTATCTATATTGCCAATGTGGTCTCCCAAGAAGTCCGTTTTACTTCATAATTCGCGTTCTATTCTTTTTCTTACCTTTCCCTTTTCGATACGCCGAATCTTTTTTGGACGAATCTGAACTTTTTCCTGATTTTGCCTTTGATGTTTTTAATTTCGAAACATGAACCTGGATGCCACTGCTACTAGAAAGCTTGGAGGGAACTTTCCTTGACAAAGCAACTTGGGCTTATTCCCGACTTTGATGACTCAAATTTTGAATGAGAAGAACCCTTGCTTTCGCCCTTGCTGGCAAGTTCGGTAAATCCTTTTCCTGATCGAATTGAGCTTTTTCTGCTTTTCCCCAACTTTTGTGACACTGGATGAGAAATGGAAGAGCCCTTCTTCTTGCTGCCGCTGTCACTAGAGCCTTTGGAGGATCCCTTCTTGGATGCACTGGGGATTTTTCCCGACTTTCGTGACGTTGAATGAGAAATGGAAGCTCTGCCCTTTCCTTTTGATCTATATACACTCTTACTGCTTTTCGAAGATATTGACCCCTTCCCTCCACCTTTCTTACTACTTTGATCCCTTTCCATAGCATTTATTACTGCTGCCTTTGGATCCTTTACTGTTCGATCCTTTGTCTGAGCAACCGGATGCCTCATAGTGATCTACAGCGACACATTTTTTTTGAGGCGAATAAGGGCAAAGTGCGATAGCTCAATGTCGCCGATGTTTCAAAATTGTGAGCTGTCATATTAAAAACTGTCACCTTTCCTGACATCATGCCACCTGATGTCATCGTTTTTCCATCACTGATGACTGTAGCTATGGTCCTATTATCCTCTGCAGTGAAAAGAAGATTCTCAAGTTGAATGTCATAATGGCCAATGTTTGAAATTATGTAGTAGATGTTGTAGTCGGTAGTTCTAGAAGCAACATTTCCCATGACTACATCGTGGGACTCGTCCCGGAAGCCAGCAATAGTGACATCACCAAAAGTGCCACCAATAGAAAGACCTTTCGAACAGGAACTATGAAATTTGGAGCTTTTGCAGCAAGATTCCTCCAGGATGGGGATAAATACTGACTCTCAAATCCGATTCAATTCTATTTCCATAACCTATTTTAAATCTTAGTGATGCTTTCTATTCTTCATGCCCTTTACAACAACATATACTTGAGAAAAGGTTGAAATATCTTTATGACCCCTGCAAGAAAATCTACTGGGGTCTTGTTTGTTTACACTCTCAGCACAGGTGCCACCGTTCAGAAAGAAATCAAAATAGAATGGGCGGAAAGTACACAAACCTTGGCTTGCAGGTTTTCCAAGACATGGTCCTCCATCTAAAGTTTTGCACGAAATATCTAACTCTACTAAGCATTCAGGAGAAGGAAATCTCTCAAAGGAATAATTGAATGCTGCAATGTGCGTTTCACCACTTACGCAGTCTACTTCAATTTCAAACAGAAGTGACGTTTCCAAAGAAGCTTGATAGGTTGAGCAAAAGTCTAAAGGATATGTTTTACTGGATGTCACTGTCTGTCCAGGTAAAAGAGTTCTAGCTGGAAGTGACAAATCATCCACGACTGACTCAACAGGACACTTGCCATTAAAGGCAGCCTTGATGTTATCTACGATTTCTTCTACTTTTACCAATATTTGTGATTGAGTACTTGACGATAATATCTGTCTTGCAATCCAAAGAAAGATCAGTCGATAGTTTGTTCATGTAATCAATACAAGATGTCTGAGAGGTTGGTATTGAGCAAGAGGTGTTAGGAAGTTATGACTTTCGAAACTTCCAAGAACTTACCTTTCTGTCCAAGGCAAGGTAGCATTCAAGTTTGAGGTCAAAGTTGCACTCGGATGTGAAACTGAAACTGGTATCTTCAAGAATATGATTCCACTCTTTAAATCTTTCCATGTCATAGTTCAAAGTAGATGCTTCATGCATGATTTTGCCAAAGTCATTGGCACTTTTACCAAGGTAAGTTCCACCAAAAATGTCTGGACTAAAACGCTTTCTTTGAAGGTGGGTTCCAGTAGAAACTCAGCCATGGACAAGAGAACAAAGAGAAAAGAAAGAAGCTATAAAACGATGAAAATTCATGTTTGCTAATTTTCTTAAGATCTTTGTCTTAGAAAGAACTCAGAACTCAATTGTTCTCACACTTTTCAGAGAGAGTCAAGAGAAGAAACAAAGAGCAGTGTCAAACAGCGACGATGTATTACTGACTGAGGACCTAGTCAATAAATCCTGCAATTGAATTTTATGATGGAAAGGACAAACAAAATTTATTTTTTTCGTGCATATCAATTTCTTATTGGAACGAAGAGAAGCCACGATATGAAATTGCATCACGATGTCATTGCCATTATGTATGTAGAATAGTTCCCATTCGAATGGATTAAGAGAGGTTGAAAACTTGAAAACATCATGCCCGATTCAGCACGAGAAGTGACATTCACATAATTTCCATTAGAGGTCAAAGTAAAAGCAAATCTTATTTCCACTAAAGTTAATAGGGGTGATTTAAAATTTAAAAGCCCAGGATAACTTCCAGGGGAAAAGGGGGCGATGCCTCAACTCGCTTGATGTTTTTATTCTAAATTTTAGAGGTAGGATGAGCCATGTCCAGTTCCAGGTTGCAAGACTTTGGTTGAAGTTTCGATCCATAGCGCTGGGTAAGTACCACACACCATCCATGTTATGTACGACACCAGTGGTAGTACAGTATGATCAATCAACCCGATGTAGTAGTACAGGGTAGTAAAGTATGATCAACGCGAGTATAAAGATAGAGATAAAGATACACACGACGATGATGACACTCTATTCACTAAAACACGTGCCACGTGCCTCTCTCCTCGTAACTGCCTCTCATCTCTTATTTTTTTCAGAAACACAACATAACACTTTAATCAATCTTCTTTGCACCCAATCTTCTTTGCACCTACAAACTAACAAACAAGAAATGAAAACACACAGTCTATTAAGCCTGGGTTACCTATTCACAGTCGCAGTATTTTCTGTGTCTGCATTTTCTCTCCAGCATCGTTCCCTTTCTTTCTCTTCTCGATGTCATCCGTTAACCATCTCACAGTTACATTCTTCTTCTACTACATCTAATACGGATACTCCTACACAGTCCAATACCTTCACAGTCACCATAGCTTTAACAAGAGAAGATGGGAAAAACAACAAGCTCCAAGAAGCAATAATGAAACATCCAACAAAGAAGATACTTGAAAGTTCCATGAATTTGAAAGTAATTGAGATGCCTTGCATCCAACATGCCGATGGGCCAGGACTGGGCGATTTTCGACAACTGGCACAAGACGATCCTTCGTTTGCCAAATATCAGTATGTCATCATTACTTCACCTGAAAGTGCAAATGTATTTGGATCGGTGGTAAACCCCGATACCTTTGCATCCAAAATTGCAGCTGTAGGAAAAGCAACAAAAGATGCCTTGTCCAAGCAAGGGTTTCAAGTCGACTTTGTACCATCCAAGGCAGATGGTGAAACTCTGGGAGACGAACTCCCCCCTCTCCGCGAGATGGGATTGAATAATATACTCTATTCTGCAAGTGTCAAAGCTGCAAATACTATTCAGGACAAATTAGAAAAGAGGAAAGATGCGTCCTTTCGAGTTCATCGATTGAACACTTATGATACCGTCCCTGTGATATTCACACAAGAACAACTTACCACAGCGATGGACAATGTGCAGGTGGCATGTTTTGGATCACCCACTGCAGTTGATGCATGGATTGGAAATATTGATAGGGCATTGGGAATCCAAGATTTAGATGAGGAAGAGAGGAAGAAAACTCCAGGAAGCAATGGAAATGCCATTGCGGTATGCATTGGTACAACCACTGCCAAGAGATGCCTGGAAAGTGGAAGATGGCATGCGCAAGATATTTATTATCCAGTCAAGAATCCAGGACTCGAAGGTTGGGTAGACAGTTGTTTTACTGCATTTGGTGATGTTATGGAGCGAAGTTTCTGGTCTACTGGAGGATTTGGAATATAGGTAGGTCGAGAGGAAGCTACAACGACTTAGATAATAAAGCAAACATTTAAAATAAATATGACATAGACTCCACTTATTTTGATATGAATCTTGATTATGAACAGTTGTAGAAAATTTTTAATTTGATCAATAGTTGCTTGAGTACGTGCATCTCGCTTCAAACGCATCATTGAGATGAGAGTTAGTACCGTGTACCGGTACTGGTATCAACTACTACACGTACAGCAGAGGGGCTCGTGAGTCGTGAAAGTTACTTTGATGTGAAAGGAATACTTGCAAGCGACTGCAGCCATGCAGCGCACGCTACACGGGCTGCACACTTCACCGCACAAACAAAATGCACACATGTGTCATGTGTGAAAGAAGGTGAAAGAACAAAACAAAAAGAACTCAAAGAACACTCTTACATCAAACAAACACCAAACACCAATATACTCATCTATCTATCTATCTATCTATCAATCAATATCTTGTCATTATGAAACTTTCAATACTACTTCAATCGTTTCTATTAGCATCCAATCTGTTCTTCATTCAGGGATCATCCACTGTATCTCTACGTGGAGGAGGAAAGGAACTACAGCAGCAAGAAGAAGAAGAAGAAGAAAAAGGGAACAAGAGTAAAGGCTTCATCAACTTTGACTTCTCAAAACTTAAATGCACCTTGGAGAGTTTCTCCAACGCTGAGAAATGTGCAAATTCTCTCAATAGTCAAGGAGACCCTTGTTCTTTCTGCAGCATGACCGATGAAGATAGCGGAGAACAGGCAGGAGGTCTCTGCGTGGATCCCGACGTTGCGCCAAGCATGCAGCAAATGAATCCTCAAATTTCTTGTACAAACGTTGACAATGATTTCGAGACCCAAAAGGTTGAAAATCTTCAAGATTATCATGATTTCAAGTGTACTATCAAGGGAATGAACGACGAGGAGAAATGTTCTCACATGCACACTCAGGATGGAAAGAAACATTGTGAGTATTGCTCCATGGATGGTCCTTTGGGCGAAAAGGGTGTTTGTGTCAGTCCTGCACATGCCCGTAAACTCAAAAACCTTTCTCCTAGCATTCATTGTTCCCGTGGATCCTACAATGAACATTCTCAAGAGGAAGAACAAGTGGAAGAAGAGTCGTCGTCTTCTTCTTCTAGTGTGAACAGTCCCATTACGGATTGTAATCTTTCGGGTACCGACATTGAAACATGTTTGGATCCATCCAAGGTGAACGGATCCAAATGTATTTGGTGCGATGCTGCCATTGGAGGATTTTGTTTCCCAGAAAGTTGGTCCAAGACAGCAGGGCGCTTTTTGAATTGCAAGGACAAGTCCGATAATGTTGTTACTACTGCTAGTACTACTAGTAGTATTGTTGCGGATGCTGCTGCACAATCCTCTCCCTTTGGATCCAATTGTCTCAAGATTGGTCTCAAGGAGGGTGACGAAAAAGGAGTGAAGGATTGTAGAAATGCCATTGATGAATCAAGTGGAGGACATTGTGTATTTTGCAAAGCTTCTGCCTTGGGAGGAGTTGGACTCTGTATGCCACCGCAGTGGAAGGGAAATGGAGGTAAATTTTACGAGTGTGACAATGATTTGTTTGATGCTGTGCAAATCCTTTAGAGAACGAGGCAAGTTGGCAGGAGTTGGAAATTGATTGGAGTACTAAATGCTTTATAGTAGTTTTATTCTATTCGATCACTGTCTACATGACATGTGTCTGTAATTTAACTAAACAAGAAATATAAAACAACACAAGTTGTTGGTTCAGCGATAAGAACATTATGATTCATAATCAACAACAACAACAATAAACATCAACGATATCACGTGATCAAACAACAATCACATGCATCCCTCCCCTCATATCTCATAATCTGTAACAAAACATTGGCCATCTTCAGTGGTTTCATCTCGAGTTGTGTAGTCAAATGTTCCAGTAGAGCCGCTGAAAAACAAACGTTTCCAGGAAACATCATTGAATTCCAGACTCATCATGTCCCATCCAACAACCAACAAGGTCCTCCTTCACCACTAGAGAGACCGTTTCCACCTTCCTACTACCACCCTCTCTACACTCATCTCCCAAAAGAGAGAAAAAGAGAGAGAAAGAGGGTAAAAAGAAAGAAAAAACGATACATTCTTCCAAGAAAAAGACGTTCCCAACCACTTGGGTATCTTCATCTTGGCGCCATGTGCCTATCGAAAATGTCATTTTTGAATCATGGGGGACATACTGTATGCTTTGTACTTGATGATTCGACAAACAATCAATCAAACGGGCATCACATGAGAACACTGTACTTACTGCACTCTACATACATGACTCAAACCACAAAGGGAATCACAGCCCATCGTTCATGACGAGGATAATCCTCAAATTTCATGCAATACCATTCATGATGAGCATATCCTCTTGGAATTAAATTGGCACAGACCCAAGCAAAGAAGGCCCAAGCTGGCAAAGATTGACTCGCCGTGGCGTATCCCAACCATTCGACAATTTCTCCAAAAAAGTTTGCACAGGAAATATATCGAAACAGTCCACCCTGTGGTATTTTATATGTATTCACAGGAGGTTGTTGACGAAGTTTCAAAAGAATTGCATCCGCGTGCAGATTTGTAAGAAAACCAACGAACCATATCCCACATCCGATTTGAAACGCAGGTGATAAATGAAATGATTTGGAATATGCTTGATACTGACAGTAGTACATGGCTTGAAGAAACCCATTTACAAGACAAAATAAAAAAGCAGAAGAAATCACGGCAATATTCACACGTTGACTCTTTGGACTTATTCGTAGGGGATATACAATACAGCGATTGACATAATGAATGACAAAGAGAGCAAAGAGACATTGGTTGGCGACGCTTTCATCAAAGACTTGCGGATCTCGATTCCAATACGCATAGAGTGACCATGCAAGATTCGGAGATTCAAAGAGGAACCAAGCAATCTGAGGAGATACAGTGGGTCTCCAACGATCGGATGAGTGTTTCCCGAACGGAGCCACGATGCGGTAACGTAGCAAGAGATAGAGCGGGAAGGATACGATCAAAAGAGCAGACGAGAGGCCATGATGAAAGCGTTCATGGTTGAACATTATTCCAATTGCCACGATTTATTCATCGATGGAAAGATCGGTTCAGAGAATTCATTGCATTGATGATTGAAGAGTGAGGGAGAAGGGCGGTGCACGTGATAGAGTCGTTCATTGATGACACTGCACCAGTTGAATTGTGAGACGCTTCTTCTTGTGTGGTGCACTCCAACAGTACCGGGTACCTAACCTGGTACAGTACGACAGACGATAGGGGGAGGCTACATACGACTACCGGCATGTAGAACTGTACCAGGTAGTACTGCGGTAATGTAATGCGTTATTGAATGAGGCGCGCCATGAAAGCACAATGACGACGAAGGACGGCCCCTCTTGTTACTGAAAAAAACAGACAGCCAATACACAGAGAGAGAAGCAAACGGAACCTCAATCAGACCAAGCAAGTCACAAACACTCACTCATTCCTCCCTTCCTTCATCTCCTCCTTGATTGATTGATTGATTGAAATGCCAGCGGCTGGTTTAACGGATATTCAAAAGTCCGATCTTGCCAAAATATGGGCAACGCACAGCACGGAAATTCTCAGTGACTCGACCGAATATGAAAGCGGGAGTCGCCTTGAGATGCCCCTACAAGAACATACATTACAATTCGTTGCTAGATTGACATGTTTCTTTCTTTCGAAATTAAATGAAATGGTACAGACTCCATCAGATGGACACCAGCAGGGTGACCTTTCCAATAGTAATACTAGTAATAATAATGATAGTAATAACATCTCATCATCCGAGGAAGATCATCTGGACGAGCAGGAGCAACCGAAGAATGATAACGATGACGACAATGATCAGCAGACAAGAAGATCTTGTGTGGTGGAGGCTTTGCGTCAATTCTTTCCAAAGGCGTTTAATATAAGACGACGACTTCCGCAAGACAAAAGGGATCCGGCAATACTATTGCTGCCAAGATTAGGCCACGGAAGACACATTGTAGTGATGGACCATGGGCTTTTCTTGCAAGAATTGGAAGAATTTGAAGGAGATACCTATATCAATCCAACGACGGGACAAAAGGTTACCTTTGGATCTTTTTTGTATCATAAATCCAATTATGGACTTTGTGTGACGAATTCGGCAATTGCATTGACACTGGTGACATTGCAAAGAAGGGCACATTTTTATTTGACCAGTATATCGCATCCAAGCAATCATCGTCAGGAAGAACATTGCTTGAATTCAAATGTAAATGCAAGTGTACAAAACCATCATTGGTGGAAAGACACGATCAGTGGACAAGACTTGCAAAATCTCATTTCTGCCTATGATGGAGTTCTGATCCATGTTCGATATTATAACGTGTATCCCACCATTGAAATATCCGAAGTTAAAACAGACAATGCCTACAAACTCATAACTCTGAAGGGGAGAATTATCAAAGTCAATAGCAAACGTTTGCGTTTGCTTCGTGCCGAACTTTTATGTCTCAAGTGTGGTCAGCAGTTCCAACACATGTTTGTAGGTGGACGGTATGAATTGCCCCAAAGATGCAATCTACCAGCAGGTGGGAATGGGAAAAAGTGTCCAGGGCAAAAATTTGAACTGTTGCGAAGAACGGCCAAGTATATTGATTGTCAAATGTTAAAGCTGCAGGAAGAGGATACGTTCCATTCAGTGGCGGGGAGGACTCCCCGCCATATTGATTTGGAAGTGACGAATGATTTAGTGGATGTTTGTCATGCTGGGGATTGTGTGAGTGTTGTGGGGGTGATTCATGCCATGAATTCAGCTGTGAGGGCGGGGAAGAAGGGGAAGCAAGCTTCTGAGACAAGCACGTATCATTTGTTTATGAAGGCGAATAGTATCATTAATACCACGGCAGAGTTGCACGAAAAGCAAGAGCAGAATGATTTGGGGGGAGAAGAGGAGGGTGTTGATTCGGGAAGAGGCTTGAGTTTTACAGAGGAGCAATTGCGAAAGATTGTCAAGGTTGCTCATGCTGGTACGTGCAAGACTTGTATACATACATATAATTGGGAACGTGTGATGCATGATTCTGTTTTCTTATTTTGTTTGTTTACTTGCAATTTTTCCTTGTGTCAGATCACATGTTTGGACCGTTAAAAATACGAATGGCATTTCCTTTTGATTTGCTAGTGCGTTCCTTATGTCCAAGTATTATAGGACATGATATGGTGAAAGCTGGGATTCTGCTGGGTCTACTGGGTGGTACACCTCCTAGTTCTAGTGGATTAGAAGACATTTCCAGTGGAGTGTCTATAAGATCCAGCATTCATTGTTTGATTGTTGGTGATCCAGGTATGGGAAAGAGTTGCCTACTCCTTGCTACCACTAATGTTGCTGCTCGGAGTATTTACGTAGGAGGTAACACCTCCTCGACAACAGGATTGACCGTATCCTTGAGCAAAGAGGCTGGAGGGGAGATTGGGATAGAAGCTGGAGCTTTGGTGCTTGCAGACCAAGGTGTTTGTTGTATTGACGAATTCGATAAAATGGCAAAAAGTAATCAAGACGGTAAGTGCCATGTATGAGATATTCAATGAATATATCAAACATCGAAAGAGTTCTTTTGTTGACTCCATTTCGTCTAGGTTTGCTTGAGGCTATGGAACAACAACAAATTTCTATCGCAAAAGCAGGGGTGGTGGCGTCATTACCAGCAAGATGTTCTGTTATTGCAGCTGCGAATCCTAAAAATGGAAAATATGACATGAACAAAACAGTGGCAGAAAACTTAAATGTTGCTTCTCCTCTATTATCACGATTTGATTTGGTCTTTATTCTGAGAGACGATGCTGATGCCGATCAGGATAGACTAGTGTCTGGAAGCATAATTGGCATGTATCGACAGCCAACTAGTAATAGGTTTTGCCATGGTCGGGAGGTGGCAACAATCCATTCTGATCCAGCATCTGTGGGTCAAATGACGATGAAGAGCAGACTTGCATGGGTAGCCGCCACGCAAGAACCATTGCCGACGGATTTGGTTAAAGATTACATCTCGTACGCGAGAGAGTATTGTATGCCTAAGCTAACGCCTGATGCCGCAGCTGTTTTGAAGGACTATTTTATGTCATTGAGATATCCTGAAAATGGCACAAAGAGGAACGATAGTGTACCCATTACAACGAGGCAGCTCGAGGCACTAATACGTTTAGCTCAAGGAAGGGCTAAAGCTTGTCTACGAGAATACGTGTTGAAAGAAGATGCAGAAGATGTTGTTGAGTTAATGCGTGATTCTGTGAATCAGATGCATATGGATAGCTCAGGACGTCTGGATAAGACTAGAGGTGGTGTTAGTGGAAGGAGCAAGCGAAAGCAAAAGAAAGACTTTATCGACTATTTAAGGCGTTCGAATCAGAAAGCGTTTTCAAAGGAAGATTTCTATCGAGTTTCTAACCACTTGAATCTTCCATTGAATGACTTTTGGTCCATTGTAGAGGAGCTTAGATTTTGCGATCAACCAGAGTTGAGAAAGGGAGCTGATGGAATGTATTATTTATTGTGAAAATAACAACTATGAAATTTTGTAAACCAGACTGTATATTTTAATGTTACTCGTTATAATTTGTCGCATCAACTCAGAGAATTCACTTGCCGTAGAACATGCAACTCTTTTTGCATTTCTTCAAACCACATGCTTGGCAGGTTCCCACCGCACTCTTTGTGCCTTTCTTCGCCAACTCCTTTTTCTTCTTTTCTTCGGCCTTTTTCTCTTCCTCTTCCTTGAGTGCCAAAGCATTGAGTTGTCTCTGTGCTTCCATCGCTTCCTTCCATAATTTACGCTCTTCTTCTTCCCTTTTTCTCAATTCCTCTTCTCTTTCTATCTCTGCGGCTCTTTCTTCTTCAATACGCTTCTGTTCTGCTTCAATTCGGTCGCTTTCTTCCTTCATAATAGCCGAGAGAGCGGTGTCGATACTAGAATGACCAAGTGCCTTAGTGAGTGCTCCCAAAGCAGCAAGAGCAGCATCTCTTATCTCCTCAAATTGCACATTTTCTGCAACTTTCTTTAATTCAGGAACAAGCAGAGGACCAAATGGAGCAACCGCTTCAGGCGTTTCGACCAATCTACTCATGTTCTCAATGACAACACAACAAGATCTCTTGTTGATTGCCAGTTTATCTTTTAAACCACGAGAAAGGACGGGACAAAGGATAGAAAGAGTAGACGCATCAACTGTAGCTACAAAAGTCGTTGCTTTCAATTCATCGATGGCTTTGACAGTGTCATTCGGCTTACATATGGCTTGAACCACTGCGGGAATTGCCGGCGCAACATCTGGATTTATGTTTGTCTGACAACATGCCAACAAAGCATCTTTAGCTGCCTTTGTGACCTGAGGCTTCGTGTCCCAAACTTGAGATGTTATCACTGGTATGATTTTAGGTAAAAGACGAGATGTTTGTCTAGGGTGAAGAACGGCAGTCTCCGACATTTGCTGCAATGCAATAGCCTTTACCCTCCATTCAGGACTATGAATTGCCTCAAAAAGAATAGGGAAAATCAGATGAGCCACTGCATACTCATTTGAAAGTGAAATGATACTCTTCGTGGTATCTTCTGCCGCTTCCCTCACAGAGCTAGAACTTGAAGAACATTCTTCCAAAGCTGCGGCAAGGAGCGGTACAACGAATGGTTCTGACGACTTGCCAACTATTTCGGCAAGAGCTCGAATAAAAAGTAGACAACCTTCCCTAGCTTCGGGAGGGGAAGTTTTACCTCTTCTACTATCTGATACGATTGTGGATGCAGTGTCAATATTATCAGTTTCGAGCGACCCCATCGACGCAAGACTAGCTTTGGATGTAATTCTCTTCATTCCTCCTCCCGGATTCAATCCTTTTTCATTTCCAAACACCGCGCCTATGCCATTGGGGATCAGATTCTGCTCTACTTTTTGAAGCACCCCAAGCTTTTTCAAGACAGTAATTGTCCCCTTTTCCTTCACGAGCATTGCAAGATCAGCTGCGGCCCCTTGTCTATCAGTAGAAGTAGAAGCAGTTCTTGGTGCACCAATGCCCTTGCCCCCAAAAAGAGACGGCTGGCCACCAAGAACCTGGCGAAATATTTCCTCTACAGCAGCCTTGAATTCGTCAGTAGAAAGATTCGTAACTTCGGCCACTTTCTCAACAGAAGAAAAATTCTTTGGCTTGAGTGGAGGCGCGGTGCCTCTCTTAGTTTCCTTCGACTTCACAGCTTTATTGACAGGCGCTGCCTTGGCAACTTTTTTCTTAATTGTGTGTTTTGTTGTTGAATTAATGGAAATCATGTTAATGCCTTGAGGATTACAAAAAATGAAAAAATGTAAAAACGATTGGAAAGAAACTGAAAACTAAAACAAATACGAAGTTTGAGACAATGAATGGATCAAAAGGGTAGACAAATGCTGCACGAATATTGGCACAACGTACGTAGTTCAAAAATACTGTACTGTAGTGTGAGAATCTCCTATTGTTTTTGGTGCCCCCGAGTAGGCACGTGACTTTGGTTGGCTCTGGGATGCAAAGGATGGGCGAGCAGCACCTGTGAGGGAGGGTCGTCTTCGCGGAATTATTTGAGTAAGTCCCATTATTCGTCGTCACCGTCACAAAGATGAAAAATGGAAGCAAGAAGACGAATTACCAAATAGGAGTATTCAATTGTTCTCAGTTAGACTTTTTGGTCACTGCACTTAAGTTAGGGTGATAAATTAATGACAGAAAATGTCGTAGGATGCTTCTAACAAGTTCAGAAAGTATGAATGATATGTGCAAAAGCGAGTACCTATGACATGTAAGGTAGGAGATCAACTGTCAATATAACACGGAGTTTGTAAATTGGCGATTCGATATTTATGCAAATGATCACAAGATTCCAAAACCATAAAACGGGAGTTTATTAATATTTCTTGTTCATAATAAGCAACACTTGACCTTGCGTCGTACCAGTTGGAGAAGATTTAAGATTTCACGTACCCGATTGGGATTTTGGCATTACGAAGCAGAAACTACTCTCATTTGTTTCTTAACTACACTACTGGTGGCATGGATAGAATGGATTTTATCGATTTTTGCTGCCCTTCCAAGAGCAGATCAGTCATTGAGCTTGACGATACTCAAAAATATAGCGCCAAGGAAGAAAACGGTATCATCGTAGCAACAATTAATGACGTGGACAGTGATAGCACTGAAAAATCCACTAATCCAGTCAAGAACTTGATGGAAAAGTTATTGGAAGTCCGTGAGGATATAAAGAGTATTCCAAATTTGTCCTCTAGAGAAAAGTCGCAACTAAGTACCACTTTACTATTGCTTCGGGGAGAGGTGAGCAATATTAAACTTAAGGAACGGAGCGAAGTGAATAGATTCAAACTCAGCCTACCCAAAAGTCTTCCCAGGAGGTTGAGGTTCGAAAAAAGTTCAAGGAAGAAAAATGCAAAGGCACAAAAGCACGAGGGTTAAGAGGATGAAACCATGGTTATTCGAAAGAGTGAATCCAATTACGATTTGATTAGAGCGATTGTCTGTTACGTGTGTGTGTGACTGAGCCAATTTTGATCATGTATTCGCCACTGTTTGTTAATGTGATGTAGAAGAATAAAAACAATTGTTGAATTCTCTACTGTAGATTCAAACATTACAATTAGATATTATCATTACCTGCTTTCATTCCTAAATGTTCATATATACTACTACTAAAACTCTCCTCCTGAAACAAATGTACGAATCATATCCAATGCGACCTTGGGTTGATCAGTGGGCACCATGTGTCCTGCATCATAAATCTGGATAAATGTAAAACCATTGGACGACTTGGCCAATCCTGCAGTGCCCATCTGTGTGCTCTCGTTAGAGCCCCACTCGTGATCGGGTGCTGCATTGAATTCGTCTTTATGACTCCATTCCAAAGTTAAGGTCCATGCTCTGTTTCCAAGGTAGTTACATATATAGTCCACATCACCCGCGTAAATGAGCGCGGGGATGCCATCATTTAACAGATCTGCAACAAATGGACTGAAGTCTTTCATCCAATCAGTATGGAACTTCAAGTTGATTCCCATGTTGCAGGAAGTCCAAGTGTTCGATTCTTCTGTAACGTGAAGTGCCTTCTTGGTAGAATCCAAGTTGAGCCAATTTTCAATGTAGGAGAAATCATAACACAAAGGAATCTTTTCACACTTTTTCCGAATGTCATATGGATTGAGACCAGTCATCTGATAAGGTGTTGTTTCAGCTGTATTACAAAGGATGAAAGCAGTTTGACAGGCAAATCGGTTGACGATAGAATCGCCCTCATTACATTTTTCAATGAGTGAGACGCATCTGGGAACATTATCCTTCATTCCTTGATAAATATCATCCGAAAGTACTTTGATACCATGAGAGTTATGCACGGCCATTTCAGGATACCACTTATATTGTTCAATTGGATTTGTGAGACCGTTTCCAACAGCAAGACCAGCCAAGTTAATTCTTTTGAGACCTGAGGACTCTTTGAGTGCCTTGTTTTTCATCCACACCTTATGAGCCACAGCTGGTGCATAGTGCCCTCCATAGGACTCACCCACAATGTTCAATGGATTCTCACTATACTCGGGATGTTCCTTGAAGAACTCCTGCAAAAAGTAATAGGCATCTTCGGAAATCATTTCTTCATTGTAGTCATTCTCCTTTCCGTATGAAAATCCGACACCAGCCGGTTGATCCAGCCATAGCACATGCGCAGTTTCCGTCCAGCTATAAGGATTAGGAGTGGTTCCTAGACCATCTTCATTGACCTTGCAGGGACCATTTTCAAACAATAGTGCAAGAGTAGAACTGCAACCAGGGCCTCCAGTAAGCCAGAGAATAATGGGAATATCCTTGGGGTCTTGAATCTGCTGTTTGTCCTCTTGATTGTCAGCAAGCTGACTAATTGTTCGTTTCTCAAAGAACCAATAAAACAAATGCTTGTTTTCTCCATTTGTATCGTATTTACTTCCTGTAACATCAATATATCCGGAGAGACTCTTGGAGCTGGGATCACAGAGGGAGCCATCAACAGCGTCATCTCTTAGGCTGTATTGAAACATACTGCCATCATATACAGAGCTATCACTCGTCACATCCGAAGAGCTAATCATATGAGTTATTTTCTTACCCTGCGGAATATCCTTTACGATTTCAGTAGGCGAAGCGCAATCAAAGACACCCGCCGGGACTTTTTGACTCTGATTGACATTGAGACACTCACTGGGAATCGCAGAACATTTGCACCATACACACTGTACCCCGTCATCGTCCACAGAACCATTGCACTCATCTTCCATCTGAAATTGCATACAACTTGATTCTTCAATGGCCCGGATGTTATCGATTCGTACCCGAGGATTTTGTTGTTCCAAGGAGGACAACGTGTCATGTTCCGTGTCAGAAGTTCTTCCCCGGATGCCAACCGTTCCGCGGATTCCTGCTCCCGGTGCCACCTGCTGAGCCGCCGCTTGCAAAGAGAGGTTGGCCAGTAGCCATGAAAGAGCGATCGAAAGCTGATTCATATTTGTTGCTTTGATGTGAGGAAGGATCTGATTGATGTGAGCGACGTGATCCCACTGATTGACGTAATAATGTTCCTCGCTAAATGCTAAACTGGGTTTCATTCTTCTCGCTTCTCGCGTCTTCCGGAAACTTCTCTCTGTACAGTACAGTACGAACTACTACTGTACGTAAAGTAGGCGAAGTACTGCCAGCATAGGAGGTATTCTGTTCGTTCATGTACGTAAGACCCCCCCGAGGAGAATTCCTGGACTTGTGAAGTACACATACACACTCTGTAATACTGCACGTACAGTACAGTTGTAGAATATTGTAGTGCGTTGGGAGTCTTGCGACGCAGTAGCAGTACTGCAGCTACTGTGGATAGGGTTCTTCTCAAAAGGCCTACGGTGTCACAGTTTCCGAAGAAAAAATGAAAAAATCACACACACTTTTCACTTTTTATCTTCTCTCTTTTTGAGAGACAGCATGTAGGTTTGGGGTTCATTCCTCATACCGCCTCTGAATGAATGAAAAGTTCACATGAGGGCACCGACCTCTCTGCATTACATTTTTGTCCAAAGCATTAAAACGCCCAGGATAGGACCATAGCTTTTATTCAACAATCTAACTGGAGAGAGAGAGGGAAGGGGGGAGACATGTTCAAGAAGGATACTTTTGAAAAAAAATATTCGAGAAAAATGAAGATTGAAGATGAGTAGCCCTACTAGTAGAGCACATGAATCACTAATTCAAACATGTGGGTACTTTTGACTCAGTTGGAGTGGTGCTCGAAGATTGGGAAGAGGCTGAAGTCATGGATAAACTTGCAAAGAAGTATGGAAATGAAGCGCTTGTCCCGTTGTGCAGTTATCCTATTCCTTTGAAGGGCACGATAAGTGCTTTAAGTGTAATGTTAGTTACTAGTGCTACCATGTTGTTTCTCTTTGATTGCTCGCACCTAATTGGCTTTTGCTTCCTTATTTCTTATCCCTATCAAGATGCCAACTATTGACTTTCCCTCCTCTGTTAATTTTGCGGTACTTTGTACTTACAATTCAAAAGTCGATGCTGCTCTAGTGTCTCTAATCAAGGGCGCTCATGGCATTCAATTTGGTAAAAAAACGTACCTGAATACGCTCAAAGTTACAGATCTGGATACTATACAAATGGCGTAGTAGCAATAAATCCCTGGGGGTATGCCAAGATGAGTGTTGGGTCGTCTGATGGTTCGGCAGCTGTAGTAGCAGCTCATACTGCGAACATCACAGTCACTGAGGATACTGGAGGCTCAACTAGAAATGATCACCTTTTTGGCTAGCTACGATCCTCCAAAGTTTCACTGTCGAAATGCTAGCAATCCTTCCATTGCAGTTCGCAATGACCAGTTAAGTGTAAATACATGTCAGAAGTATTGATGATATCATCACCTTTTGCAAGGCTGTGCTAGGAACACATGAAGAGCCTGCTGCAGCTGAAGCATTTGTTGGTGGACTAAGCAACGTTAAAATCAAAAATGCGTGTTCAGAAGTATTTTATAACTACGATGCAATGTCTGATGCAATAAAGTTAAAAAGATAAACCTACTGTATCTTATCCATGGGCCACCTCAAGAACAATTTAGGTTTCGATATGAATATCTTTGATGATGTTTTACTCAATGGCAATTATTACTTTGGTACAACATACTGTGCTGTAAAGAGATGGTTTTCCGCCAAGATTGATGGATAATCAGATTACAGAGATTTGAATCAAACTCTAATTGATTCCTATCTCGATGATATTCCTGGGGAAATATCTATCAATTACAATGCATACTTTGACACTTATAGCATTGATTTACTTCTAGGACCTGGCCACTACTGTGACAATATTCTCTGGACAGATGATATGTCATTGAACTGTGACAATAGAAGGTGCACTAATCGTTCTTGCGTGCGTAACTGTCGCTCCCTGGCTGTTCGTGGCTCATTGGACAAGATGTCGTTAAGTAAAGCAAAGTTTCTTGTCTCCCCTGGTCTAACTGATGCAGGCGAGTGAGTCCATGTCTCTTCACTTAATGACACGCGTCAAAAGAAGAAATCCGACTGTTCCCATAAGCGAGTGGGTATATGTCGAAGAAGGACCAAAAACTTGGAATCTTGAAGAAATTTACATGATTAAGCGCATCACTGAAGTCCTGACAGATGCAGGAACGGTGAGGGTAGATGCTCGCATGTACTTCATTTCTGGGTTGCTTTGAGTTATCTCTAGCACGGATTGTACATATCATGACCTTCAACATATCAGCCAGTTTTAATACCTTTGCTGAAACTTGAATCAAAAATTATGCATATAATTCAATAATAATTTTGCAACATTATTCTCATTCCAATAATTTTTCATTATTCTACACACATTGAAGAAGGACCCATGATTTTGACTTGGCAATATCTATTACTCCATGAATGATTGTAACATGCCAAATAACACTCGAGCATACACCAGCAACACCGAACCTCATTACCCGAATACATTTTGTGATTAATTAAACCAATCAAAATTGAGGTTCCATCCCTTGATGGTGTCCTTGACCTGATCCTTGATTTGCTTTGGACTGAACGCCGAATAACGCTTACTGGAACTGGTGAAATATTCCCCATTCGCATCCGTTCCCGTCCACACCACATGAAGTTTCAAATCACATGTATTTCCGTCCTTTGCATGTATATCTGTACACTCTTTCTTCGTTAAATAACAACCCTTTGTAGGCTCTTCCGGAGAGGCTTCTTGCCCAGAAAAATCAAATGTGTTTTCAACACAACGGCTAGAGCCACAAAATACGCAAGCATCATCCCATGATATTCCACTGACAATCTAAGGAATGAAGATCAAGAAAAGGGTCCCAGTGAAGATTGAATTCGAAACAAAAATTAGAGATACATATTGATGCTACGATAAGGAGGATAGTGGAACAGAACAACTTACCCCGTCTTTAACGATAATAATGGCAGTCAAATAAGGGAATACACCAACGTCTTTATCGTAGTATTTTCGAAGGAAGCTTATCGAAGTTTGAGAAGAAGCAAAAAGTGTAATGTTTGTGCTGATTTGATCATCTCTGACCAATTGTTCGTATGCTGTCAGTGTAAACACAATAAGTTGAGAGGAGCGTAGTTAGCAACTACAACCAGGCAAATACATACATTGCATACAATATTTATGTCTGTATACGCATCGTCACTCACATCCATCCACCACGAATCGACTATAATCGTCCGCCTTGGGGGCAAACGAATATCTGCTGTAATCAGTAGGATCCGCCCAATCGTCTGCATCCTTAGCAATAGTGAGGCACACGGCAGTATTTGAACCTCTCCGGACCTTCCCATCGTTTCCCGATTCCAAATCCTTTTGTTGGATACATCCCTGCCAATTTGCAACGGCAAGAGGTAAAAATAACAAAATACCGCGCAGAGGATTCATATTTTGATTTGTGGGGAAGTCTTCTTAAACGATTTGAGTTTTGAGTTTGCGTTTTATGTTATCGTGGCTTTTGAGTGTCTGCTGTTGTATGTTGTATTGTTGTGTGCGCCAGCTCCAGTATAGCATGTAGTGTGGTGTAGCAGCCTGGAGCCTTACTGTACTGAACCGTTATGTTGGAGTTATTTTTTGCCCGCGCCAAGATAACCCTCCCTCCGCACATATCCTACTGTACTAAAACTGTACTTTGCACACAATGTATTAGTACAGTACTGTATCACCTCCTGTATCCCCTATGGAAAATACCGTTGCTTTCCGTTGTCAGAACCAATTTCAAACTTTTTGTTCGTTTTCTTCAAGATAAATACATTGATGATTGTGTGTAATAGAAGGACATAGAGCATAGAATAACAGACATCCTACCATATCTCTCTACTAGTTTAGAGGAAAAGAATTAGTAAACCATCAATCATGAGTGTTACAAATCATTTAACTTCGGTTTTTGAAGCCATCGAGCAGCAATCGGAACATTCAAAATCAGTGGCTTCTCTAGTGGCACTCTTTTCATCGTCCAAAGATCGAAATCGTTTCCTCGAACTTATCAAGTCGAGCTCGTTTCATAAAAATCATGCTCGAAGGCTCTTTGGTGCGTTACTTCAAATACTCACTGCTATAGTCGACAAGGAAGAATTCATCCCTGCCAACGCATTTCACGACTATCACGAGGATGAACGACGAAATAGCCAGGGAACCAAGGATAGTCATAACGTGGATAGAAGTGATCGACTTTTAAGTGTAGCTAGCATACCTCCTGTTACCCCAGACGAGAAATCTTCTCGAGCTATGCAATTCATGAAATACTCTGCCATGATGGTACAGTCGTATCTTGCGAATATTGTATCAAAGAGTGTATCAAAGGAAGCGAAGTCTCGTGTAAGAAAACCCCATGATGTTATGGATGAGATAAAAGAAATTACTGAAATTCTACATAACTCCCTTTTTGACTTGAATTCGTGCGGAAAGGAGGGATTCATTGTCCAAAAGTCCATCATTTCTCTGTGTGAAGCTTACTGGAACGGTAACTTTGTTGATCGAAATGATTACGTTACAAGTCTTATACCTTTGTTACTACTGAGAACCTTGGATGGAAATGCCACAAAGGCGGATATAAGGCGTCTTTGGGATATGAAAGAAGCATTGCATCTTATTTCTTATCAAGATGAGAGTGTAGCCTTTCTTCGTTCCTTACTATTGAGGACAGTTACAAGTCTTCTTTACGTCAAAAATATTGAGGGGAGAAAAGTCATTGCTCATTTGTTCCAACTAGACACGTCGCTAGTAAAGGATTTACACACAGCCATCAAGGCGCAGATTCCCATGGCGACAAAAACAGTAGTCCCCTTGTATGGTGATATTTACTGGAGAGCTTGGAAGGAAGCTGCACAAGCAAACGATGAAAGTCATGGCAATGGCGACGATGACAATGTAGATTATGACTCATCATATAGTGATTTGAAAAGTATCAAAGATAGCATTGAAGAAGTTCTTCAAGAACTTATGAATGCAGCTGTTCATGTGGTATCACCGCATATGGCAAAGTCGTTGCGTTGCATTTTAGACCCATTTCATGCACAGAAGAAGAACCCAGATGTGGATTTGCTCCTTTACAATTTATATACTCCTTTTCTATGGCGATCATTATCAGCTGCGAATCCCTTGGTACGTGTTAATGCCAGCTCCATTTTAGCTAGGACATTTCCTCTCCGCAATCCAAATTTGGGAAGTATTCATTTGAAGGAGGTCAATGATAAAACTGTTGAATGTCTCTTAAGCCTTCTAAATGACAATGATCATAAAGCACGCGTTGCCGGTTGCAATGCGACAGTCCAGATTTTGGCAATGACCTGGGATGCTCTGTCTGTGGAAGATATTCGTAATCTCCTCACTATTATCATCATCAAGCACGCCAAAGATGCATCATCATCTGCAGTACGCGCTCAAGCAGTGAATGGAATATGTCAACTTTTGGATGCACCAGAAACTCATGGCGTGCTCAAACCGCTGCTACCATATCTCGGTGATCTCATCCATGATAGAGTAGAAAAGGTTCGACTGGCTACTGTAAAGTTGCTTCTAAAGCTTAAGAAGACCAAAGGCTTTAAATACTATCACACGGTACCGTCTAGTCATCTTTTAGCTCGCTTAGCGGCGGAAGGGGAACAGGTCAAATCTACAACAGGTCCTGTTGCGTCGGCTTTGACCGAACTTTTATCAAATTCGTTTTTCCCGCTTAATGCTGTGCCTTCAGAGCAAATGAGACGCACTCTAAGCTTTCTTGATAATGACCCACAAGCTGCAAGAGTTTTTTACTCAAATATTGGATACCAACTTGAAATTAGGTCTGTCAGTAAGCTTATTGTATTGTTCATCAAAACTTTAAAGTTAGCAGTGGCTAAAGATGTAAAGGATGCAACGGCCCACAACATGGATGGCAGTTTCAGTGCAGATGAATCCTCTTTTGATGGCACAGTTTCACAGGGTGAAGACACCGAATCTGATGTTGATATTGTGGTTGGTTCAAACACCAAGTTAATGTCTGAAATTGCTCACAATATGTTAACCTTACTAAATTCGGTAAGTTATATATTCATTTGTTGTCCATCACCTCAAATGTAACTAACAACAATGCATTGGTCAAATTTGAATAGATTGCAAATGATCTTGAAGATCCAGAAAATGAGGGATGTTTTGATTTCATTCAACAAGAAATTCGAAGTGACAGTATACTTGACATCTGCAAGCATTTTGAGGCAAAGTCTATTGGCGGCAACTTAAGGGCTTTGCCCTATACGAGTTCAAAGAATGATTGCCAAAGAATTTGCGCATGTCTTTTATCTTGTTCACGTTTTGTCAAGGTTGACGATAGAGATGGGCTACGTCAATATCTTTTCGATCGTTTGGAGGCTTACAGTAAATTGCCTGCGACTGAATGGAATGGCAAGGAAATCATTCCCTACCTTTCTGTATTTTTTCTTTGGAACATGAATCGAGATGTTGCTCGATCCCTTAGTAATTCGATTTCTTCGTTATTTTACAAAGATGAAGACATTGTATTCTTACCTGTTTCGGAGAAGTCTAATAGAGGGAAGAGAAAGCAACATGGTATTTCCGAGATGAAACAGACACCAGATAGCTTTCCCAATTTACCCGGTGGCCTATCTATAGAAATTGTGTCTACAGTTCTTCGTGGCAGTGACTCTTCTTGCTTGCTCATTCGTAATTCACTGGTGTCCTGCGAAGAATCAATCACTATGCTATTAAACGCATTGGAAAAGGCCACAATTGCAGCAGAAGAAATTATCAGCGGGCCCACTCTAGTAAACTCCCACGGAAAAGATTCCATTGAGCTCATTCTTTCAGCATGCGAAGCGTTTGGAAGATTATCCATTCACAAGGAAGCTTACAAAACGAATACACCCCTAGATTTAAACCCTCAAGGAAGATCTCTTCTCAGCTGGCTCTCAAAACGAGCGATTCCATCAATAATATTAAAGCTTTCAAGTGAAGATGTTTCATCCCCTTTTAAGAACTTGAACTTGTCCCGAATTTCAGCCATTGGAACGCGCGAATCAGCTTCACCTGTACCTCTTTCTCCCTTAATTTTACAACCACCAAGACGGCGATCAAATGTTAGTACAACTCCGTCTAAAGTTGACACTAGTTTCGTAAGTATGGAACGACAAGGAGGCAGGTACATTGTTCACAACCATGCAGCTGATACACAGAAAGCGTTAGTAATGGTCATCGCCCTACTTAAATCTGCACTTGGTTTATTTGGAGATTGGCTTATGGTTGGCGGACAAGGTGATGATGATATAATCTCAAACGTGAAAGAATGGACGAAAATATTCGACTGTTCAGTGGTCGGAGTTGATGTGAAGATGGAGCTATTACCTTCATACTGTCGTTTTGTAGCCATTACAGTACATACTTGTTCAGATATCAGCCTTTTGAAGGAACTTTTCAACCTCAATTTCTCTCAAAATGGAAATAATTGTGTTGAAGAATTCATGGAGGCTGGATTCAAGTATATTCTTGAAACTAAAACAGAAAGAGAGAAACGCTTCAGTGATGTAGTTCAGATTCTTGTAAACAACTTGCGGCTCCCTGATGAAAGTGAAGAAGAAGCATCGAAATTGGAAGAATTTGTAAATTGTCAAAAGGTAGCAGTGAAAGTGATGCTCAAAATGGTCACTGCAAGCAAGATTGGGTTGATTGCTCTTGCTGACACGTTATCACAGAATATTTCGAAAACCAACTTGCAAACAAGCTCCGTCTATGATAAACTTCTTGTATTGTTGTTGGATCATTACAAAGACGAACAAGGTATATTTGGAGAACTCAAAGAATCTGTTTTTCGTCATATTACTAGCAAATGTGTAACACCACAAATATTCCAGTCTATTCAGAACGTATCAAGGGATGCGATAATGAGTTAACCAAATACAATAAAATCTTTATCTAATGTATTCTTTCAGTGTTTAGATAAAATTAATACATATATTTGTGCCCTTTTTCAATCGCAATTTCCTTGATAAAAAATCTCACGTCCAATGCGCCCAACACCCAACACGAACTGTACAAGGGACAAAGGGTGAGCGTTGAATAGTAGAAGAACAATCATCAAAATCTTACTCGCACAAATTTACATTTATGGAGGGCTTAACGGTGATTGTTTGTTTGGATGTGTCGTTATCTCTTCGCTCATTCAGGACTCTCCTGTAACCCTGCTCCAGCATTGCAGACCAAACAATTTTATTTACCCAAACTCGTGGGCTAATTATATCTTCTTCTTGGCATGATTTGCTTATTCTTCCTTCCCTCCTTCAGGTTAACCAATCAAACAACATGCGTTCAGGACGGATGACGGATCGTGAAAACATCTAACTCATTGTCCAGTCTGTCCTCGATCCTCGA
Organism: Chaetoceros muelleri; assembly: GCA_019693545.1. Lineage (NCBI taxonomy): Eukaryota > Bacillariophyta > Thalassiosirophyceae > Chaetocerotales > Chaetocerotaceae > Chaetoceros > Chaetoceros muelleri. The sequence goes on along the minus strand of JAAMXU010000042.1, from coordinate 21,269 downwards.
TTGAAAATCATAAAATGAAAAAAGAAAACGTACGTTACGACAAAGACGAATTTCCACAGTGCGTCGTACAACTAGTGCAGTATGTAGCAAGGGTACTATGATATGTGTTACTGTACGTACTATGACGTACTGCATGTAAGTTTGGGGCCGAGTTGCTTTTTTTGGGTTCTTTGAGTGTTCTGTGCAACATGATGGGCATCATGCATCTCATGCTGTAACAAATATCTCATAATGTAAATATGATTCATTGACCCATCGGCCTCTCCTGGACAATTACCTAATTACCGGATCTTGATTTTCATCATTAGTTATACGATAGAATTATCCAAGAAGTTGGAGATGCTCACAAATTTTATTTCTCTACACTACAGCAATTATGGAGACGGGCACGCAATCAGTTAGTAGACCAAGGGTTAGGTTCACTTTCTTAATTATCTTGGAATACTTGTTACTATACAAAGGGCATGCCTTCCTGCAACCATATCAATATCACGGGAAGAGGTACTTTGGCCCCCCCTTCATTGGATCTCGAGATCAAGGGAAGGAAACTGAATACACGATACGCTCAGTTTCTACGGAAAGGAGAATTTTGAAACAAAAGGGTGACGATGCACTTTTCTTTGCGTCATCTATTAGCAATCAAACCCAAATTAGTCGAGGGGGGGATGTGCCTTTTCAATTTTACCTAATGACGCACGATCCAAGGTCTTGCACTGTAACTGCTGAGCAATATGCTTGTCAGATGGTCCAAGTTGCAAATTTAGGAAATGTGGAAGAATATGACGTGTCCATTCCTTACGATGCTGCTGCACAATTTTACTATGAGTTTAGTGACAAGTCTATGGAATTTGATGCTTTCAAGAGTCAGTATATAGCCAATGCAATTGCATCCGTCAAAGCCAAGCAAAATTCAAAACTGTTAGCCATACACGAACAAGTTGAGAGTCAAACGACATCTACGACAAAGTCTCTGCCAGCTATATATGATGATGTCCCACGGGAGGTTTCAACTCGGAGTTTACCCTTTGCCAAAGCCATATCTGAGTTTATTTTAAAGCCTCAGAGTGAGCTGGTCGACATTGGTCTCGTGCTCATGTCATCTTTCATCGTTGCGTTGGGTACACTGCCAGCCAAGACATTGCCAGACATTGTATTTTCTGTATGTAATCAGGTTGAACAGGTGCTTAGTTTGTTTTTTTGCTTTGGATTTTTTTTGAGGTGGTATTCGGTAGGCAACTTATCACCCATGTATTTTACGAAGCCGCTACCATTTATAGATTTCTTTGCCTCGGTCCTTCCTCTGGTGCTCATGAAAAGTATGTCTATGTTAGGAAGCTCAGTCGAAGCTGTGCCATCGTGGCTCATGACAAATTCTGCTTTGGTCAATTTGAGACTTTTAAGGTTATTGAGGATACAAGAGTTGTTGGTTGATATAGAAACATTTACTAGAGTTGGTGAGATATTGGGATTGAGAGACGTCAAGCCCTATCAGCTCAAGTTGACAAGGGTATTAATTACAATCTTTACACTGTGCAGTGTATCAACGGGGCTCATCTACACTGCAGAATACCAAGTAAATACAGCGATTCCTGATTATTTCACTGCTCTATACTTTGGGCTGACAACTTTAACAACGGTTGGGTTTGGAGATATCACTCCCGTCACGCTGCCGGGTAGACTTGTCGTCATGGGTTCGATATTAGTTGGCGTGGCAATTATACCAGCTCAAGCAGCTGAACTTGTGGAAGCTCTGATTGATTTTCAAGCTGAAAGAAGGCAAAAGAAGCTCATCAAGAACAGGCTTCGAACAAGAGCTGATGGCGGCACCTTTGAGAGCGACCCTATGGTTGATCCTAGAATTTCTTGTTCAAGTTGTGGCAAACGTCAGCATCGAAGTGATGCATTTTATTGCTGGAATTGTGGTTCAAAGTTGTGGCAATAATTGTAGTAAAAGTTTCAAATGAAATAAATTAATGAATTATTGATTGGATTGCTTGGTTTGTCATGTATAATAAGGGAAATGGGACAGTTGACAGTTCTTGAGAACGCTATCAGCTACCAGTATCATTGAAAATGCCATCACACAGCGTCATAGGTTGAAAGCAATCTACGTACGGTATTACACAGTACATGTCTTGGTACATGTACCAATCACGGTAACGGCGTACATACACTACTGTGTAGTATGTAATACTACAGCAGAGCGAGTGAGTGCACAAGGGATGTATTACGGAGTATGATTTTACATTTTACTGTGTACTGTATGTGTGTATGACCTAGTATGACCTACACAACCGTGGTGTACATACGTCATCATGAGAAAGAGTGAGTACAGGTGTGAAGAAGAGAAAGAAGTTGAGGTGCATGGGTGCATGGTAACGAAACATTTGCTTGCTCTGTTAATTGAGAAACAGGAAACAGAAGGAAAAATATAAACAAAATTTTAAGGAATGCAATGAAGATGATGAGATTATACCATCATATAACAGCATTAATTATAATCAATAACGTCCTTTGTTGCCACTCCTTCGCCTCTGGTAATCTGGACCACAGAACTATCAAGGCGTTTGGAAGCCACCGAATACTTGGGCGGTCAGAATGTAGAATGGAAAGAAATAAAATAATATTACTCATGGGAGCGGACGACTCTAATGGTCAAGTCAAATATGAAGGCGACAGGAAAAGTAGCGAAGTGAGTACGGCGTGAACATTTTCGGAAGAAAATAATGACACATGATATATATATCTCTATATATATGTACTATTCGAGATTTGGGCACTCACAATTTATCATGACATTTTCTCTCTTTAGTTCCAACTGACAACAAGCGATCTTTTAAAAACTTTATTAAAAAAACTTGCAGTTCTTTCTTTGCAAGATTATAACTGGAGATCAGAATACTTTAAGAAAACAGAAGCAGATAGGAGAGTCGAGGAAAGTATAGCAAGAATGATGGGAGAAGAGGCAGCTTACTTGCGCCCTATGGATGCCAGTGATGGAAAGATTGGGCCATTGGTAAGTAAAGACATGTATTACCAACCCTAATTTCGTGCCAAATATACTATACACTGACTGTGATACTTTGAAAGGGGCGAGCGGAGCGACAATTGGTAAAATGGCTTTCACTTGTCATAGAAGAGGAGGGAAGGCGTGCAAAGTTAATTTCGTCTTCCAACGGTGACCTTGTTCGTCCAATGGACCTCGAAGTAGGCGGGCCATTATCCAGTCTTGAGAGAGGTGCAGTAGAAATATTGGAACAAATTCGGTCGTCAGAGAAAGAAAGGGTCTTAACCAAGACACTTCGTCCTAAAGACCTTGTAGAAGAGAAAAGAGGACCACTGGGTAATTTAGAGGCAAAGGTTGTGAGCGCCCTCGAGGAGATAAGGAAATCAGAGAGTTCAAGAATGGAATTATCTAGAAATAGGGGAGGTGAGATTGTGCGTCCGATTGATGTACCGGGGCCTTTGGGAGAAATGGAACTTTGGTACCTTGAACTTATTACTGCAGAAAAACAACGGGCGAAGGATAGAAAGAGAAACAATGGCGAATTGGTTCGTCCCAAGGATGCTTCAATACAGGGGCCCATGGGAACCGCTGAAAGAAAGGTATCCGAAGCCATCAATTATATCAAGGAAGAAGAAACTGAACGATTAAAGAATGTGAAGAGATTGTTGATTGAGAAAAGACCCATGGAAGCAAATAGAGACAGCGCATTGGGATTGACGGAGGCAGTACTTGTAGGAATTTTTCGTGCACCGCAGTTGATGTTTAGAGTATTTGATAGAGTAAAAGAGTTACTCCAGAGTGAACTTCTGTCCAAAGAAGATAATGAGAGGTTGCGAGACAGTTGTGATAGTTATAAAAAGAAGCAACAGCAGTAATACACATGACCAATTTGAATAAGACTATTAATTTATTCCATATTTGAGTCCATATATTTCAGTCTGTACATTTCTGGTTCATGATTTTGGAGATCCGAGTTCACAATCTGATGAAAGAAGCCACCCTTTTCTCCAAGCTAATAAGCTTTTTCTTCATCTGCTGTTTTCCAAAGAAGAGGATACCCGGCTTCTTTTAGAGCATTTCTTAATCTAGCCGCATGTTCTTTCCCCTGTAATTCAACGACACACTTAACAGCTACTTGATCAACGTTGCTATGAAGCCAAGCTCTTTCATGGTAGATATCCTTGATGCTTGCATTTTCTCTACACAAAAGTTCTGTCAGACGAGCGATGCCCCCTGGCCTATCAGACACTGTTGCAGTGAAATTACAAAGCCTACCATCAGCCGCAAGTCCACGATCAATAACTCTACCCAATACAGTTGTGTCAATGTTTCCACCACACAAAGGCACAACAATGTTTTTACCCTTGAGATCTGGCCTGTCAAGGGCACCACCAGGTAACAATGCTGCTAATCCACTTGCACCACCACCTTCTACAACCATTTTTTCATTTTCAATCAGGCGCAGAACAGCCAAACTAATTTCCTTCTCAGAGCAAAGCACAGTTTCATCAACATAATGACGTGCCACTTCAAATGCGTGAGGACCGACGACAGGGACGGCCAAACCATCGGCTAACGTGGGAGTTACAGCAGCAGGGACAGGTCGTCCTGCTTGCAACGCAGCAGTAAACGAAGGGCAAAATTTGGGTTCAACTCCATACACCTTGACATCCGGTTTAAGGGTTTTAACAGCGCAAGCGACACCGGCTGCATAATATTACAATTGTGGTTAGAATGCCGACACTTTCGTCATAGGATAGTCATCAAGAGCTGTCAGGAATAAAAAAAGGAACACTTACCAATGAGTCCAGCTCCACCCACTGGAACTACGACTGCATCAACGCAAGGGACATCATCGACCATTTCGATACCCATGGTTCCAGCTCCAGCAACAATTGGTGGATCATCGTAGCCATTAATGTAGGTCAGCCCTTCACTTTCTACAAGAGTCTCTGCGAATTCTTTTGCTTCTCCAATATGAGCTCCTTCAATAATAATTCTAGCCCCAAATTTTCTACATTTATCAACCTTGGCAAGTGGAGCAACAGTTGGCATGACTACCGTGACTGGAACTCCCAATAGTTGGCCATGATAAGCCAATGCCAGAGCATGATTGCCAGCAGAAGCTGCAATCGCTCCTGTAGATTTAAAGTGCTCTCCCTTGTCTCTCAAATGATGTAGAAGTGCGTTACGTGCTCCACGCTCTTTGAAACTTCCAGTAAACTGACGAAATTCAGTTTTCAGGAAAACATTCGCACCTATGAGTTCAGAGAGGAAGTAACTTTTCTCACAAGTTGTCCGTTTGATTCCAGACTTTATGGCAACATTTGCCCTTGAAATATCTGAAAATGTAACTGGCAAGGCATTCCTAATAGCACATATATCGTCTTTTTCCATTCCTGGGACCATTTCCATGTCAACGGGTCCATCTTCAGTAGAGGCAGCGGAGAAAGGACGAATTCTTGGAGTCGCTCCGAAAAAAAGAGTGCGGGACGTCGTTGGCGTATTGCCATGAAGGGACTTCTTGGAAAGAGAGCCCAGAGTAGACCGTATTGCACGAGAGGAATGTCTAGTTAGCATGGTGTTCGATAATTTGCTGTAATTCGTTGACTGTCGGGTTGATGGATGTTTCTGAAGAATGATAATTTTATGGAAAAAGAAAATTTATTTTATAATTACATGGAATCTATTTGTCGATAAAAGTCTTCCAGCAGCGGATCTTTTTCTTCTTTCCTGCATCATGAAGAGTTGCCGTATTGTACTATACACTCTGTATGTCGTTGGCACGATGATGCAAGAATTCTCGAGTATGCCCTTCGTATCCTACGTCAGCACAAACCGTCAAGAGTAAGGAGATGACCCCACGTGTCAAAAAAGTCAAGTGTCAAGTCAACTGTCATTCTCTTTGTTTATTAGACCGACCTATCTATCATGGGCGACACTCTCTGATCCTACATTTTTTCATCTCATGCTTTCTTGGCTGACCATTCGTAATATTTTGCAAATGTTTTTTGAAGAAAGTCCCCAAATTCCATTCCATCTTGGTCCCACCTATGTAAATTTGATATTCATTCATCAGATTATATATGGAGTCAGTCAAATTTTAACCCAGAACACAGAAAACACGTCGCAAAATGTCTGCGAGCCTTACCTTTCGTTCAAAGGCGGAACTTTTGCGCATCCTTTCACTCCTCTCTCCATGACTTGTTCTCTTGAAATTCCACGAGGAACCTTGAGTGGAAAGCTAGGCACCGTATCAACAAAACATGGAAAACTTATTCTGGCAATTTTCACATTGTCCATACCAGCACTACGTGTACCACCATTCCAATCCTGACTTACACCTCTCACACAATGTGGAGTGGCAATGACATTGCCACCTGTCACTATTTGAAGACATTCTCCTATTTGAATTGCCATGCAATCTTCTGGAATATCCACTTTCATAATGTTCCCATTCCGGTTCATAATCATAAGACCAGCGTTTGGATCCACATTTTGTCTAGGAATGACCTCACCAGTATCATGGTTGACAAAAATATCCCCAGCCAAGGCTGTAAAGAACCCACTGTCATTGTGCCAACCTATCCAGGAATCTTCATGATACTTGTCATTTGTCAAATGCGTATTTTTAGAATCCAAAGGAAAGTAATACAACAGCCTACCCTTTACCTTTTCTGTAGTCATCATTTCTTTGCCCACCTGGGCACTGTATTCATGACAACCACAGTGTTCCTTCACATACACATCGACATGCTTGGCAAGCAATGCTACGGTATCACACATGATCTTCCCCATTTTCTTCCCCAATGATTCCAAACCATCGACGACGCCCTCCTCGGGCCACTTATTCACAGGATAACTCGCTGGGAATCTTTGCCTATCTTCTTCCGTCCCAGGTACATCCGTAATGGGATTAAAGTAAAAGCTAGCCTTGTGGTAATCAGGAAGGTCACCTAATTTCTCTTTGCCATGACTCCATCCTGCATTGTACATACTTTTTTCATCTACAAGTTTCTCTTCAAGGTAAGAGGGTGAAAGGTGCGCCAGTTTATGAGCTAGAGGGAGAAATGCCTTCTTGGTTTCCACAAAGGAGGGGACGTTTCGAACGGCAATGACGCCCAGAGAGGAAATGATGTCCTCGTCCGCCTCCTCGTTGGAGGAGGAACTGCCGTTGCTGGTACAAGAGCCGAATGCTTGGGTAAGCTGAAGCGAAAGATCGCATTTGGATGGATCCGTGGAAAGGTCTTTATAATCTATAATAACAAGTAGTGGATTATCCTTCATAGTTGATTGATTGATTCATTAATTTCAGCTACTGTGTGCTGTGCAGTTCATGCATTTTGTACGAGTATATTTTAGTCCCACGCCCCACGCCCCACGCCGTTGCGGATTGCAACAAGTGTCAAGTTTCATTCTTCTGGACACTGTGCACCGTGTATTGTAGACTGCGTATGTAGAATCAGGTACAAACAGAGAGCTTTTCAGTGCACTTTCTCTTCTTTCTGTGGTACGCGTACAGTACACGGATACAACAGAGTGGCTTTTGTGCGATGACGAAAGAGAGAAGAGAGAAACTTGAAGACGCAAGCAGACTACGCGAGGCACAATCAGATTCTTTCCAAAGAGACTGAGACGGATTGATTCATTGATTAAACAAAAGATATATCATACTAGTCACTGTCAAGGCCATGAATGAAGTTATAACAATCTTTTTACTCTCTCATCTCTTATCGCAGCTGCGACAGGGGGAGGCCTTTGGGATTCGTCCCTTGGCCGTCTCTGCACCCTCATCGATTGCATTACCTACTTTACGCGGTTTCAAATATTCCTCGCCACCGTCACCTTCACCGTCGTCACCATCATCGCTGTTTCCATTACAAATGAGTACCGAGACATCGCAACAATGGTGGCAATCTGTCGAGCTCAAAGATGCAGATCTCGCAAAGTCTGTCCGTAAAGACTTTCCGATTCTGTCTCAAACCGTTTCTCAATCGTCGGACGGTGAAGCCAATAAGCCACTTATTTATTTCGATTCTGCAGCAACTTCTCAAAAACCAATACAAGTTATTGATGAAATATCTTCTTATTATAATACAATCAATTCGAATGTCCATAGGGGAGCACATACTCTTTCGCAAAAAGCTACTGCTAAATACGAGTCGGCGAGGGATTCGATTGCGAAATTCGTCAATGCCAAATCAAGGAATGAAATTGTCTTTACTTCCGGAGCGACGGAAGCACTCAATCTTATTGCTTCAACCTATGGACGTCAAAATATTCAAAAGGGAGATGAGATTATTATATCTGAATTTGAACATCATTCCAATATCGTGCCTTGGCAAATGCTTGCAGAGGAGAAAGGGGCGGTGCTCAAATATGTCCCACTCGACCCTGAAACAGGATGTTTGGATTGGAAATGTCTTCCGCAGCTTTTGTCGGAAAGAACAAAAATTGTGAGCGTACAGCATGTGTCGAACGTCATGGCGAATATTAATCCTGTGGATGAGATTGTGGCCTTGACTCGATCACTTGGAGCTCCGGATGTTAAGATTATATTGGATGCATGTCAATCCGTTCCACATATGCCCGTGGATGTGCAGGAATTAGGAGTTGATTTTATTGCTGCATCGGGTCATAAAATGGTGGGTCCAACAGGCATTGGTTTCTTGTGGGGTAGAGAAGAGATTTTGAATGAAATGCCACCCTACAAGGGAGGAGGTGAGATGATTGATGAGGTGTACATGGATCACTCGACCTATGCCAAGGCTCCGGCAAGGTTTGAAGCTGGAACGCCAGCTATTGCACAAGCTATTGGATTGGGAAAAGCAGTTGAATATTTGGAGGAGATTGGTGGAATGGAGAGAATATACAAGTATGAAAAGGAATTGTCTAGTTACTTGTATGAGAGAATGAGTGAAGTGGAGGGGATTACACTCTTGGGGCCCAAGTCAGATGAGAATAGGGCAGCAATTGTTGCATTTGTTTGTGATAATGTTCATCCAAGTGATTTGAGCACCTTTCTTGATATGGAAGGTGTAGCAATAAGAGCTGGTCATCATTGTTGCCAACCTTTGCACAGAGCGCTGGGATACTCTCATTCTGCCAGAGCCAGTTTATACTTTTACAACACAAAGGAAGAGATTGATGCATTTATTGGTATACTGAAAGAGACGCTGGCATTCCTTGGTGGAAATTTATCAATGGATGGAGAAGATGATGGATTTGTTCCATTTATTTAATTATTAAAACAAAAACATGGATCATTTGAAGATAGTTTTTGAAGGGTATGTCCTTTTGATTTTCTGAATCGTTCCTTTCAATCTATAGCTTCGATTGCAAGTGTTTGGAGGCATATAGGCTCTCAACAATATTTGCATTCTCCCGTGCCTTGTATTCTTTACCGTTTGCCGTCATTTGTAAAGCAGCGTCAATAAAGTCGCATGTGGCATCATTTGCCCAGCTCTTACCAATTCCATAACCTTCCGCAGGAGCTTCCTGCCAACCCAGGTGTCCACCACATTTTGTTTTGACAACCAACACGTTGGGATTTTCCAAACACCGCGACAGCGATTGTAGAGCAGGATTCACGACTAAAAAATCGTCCAGTGCCGATAGAATCAAAAGAGGAACCGTTACATGTTGGATGTATCGATTGGAACTTGCATCGCGCCAATAATCCTCGCCATTTGTGTACCCAACTCTGGTAGTGAAGGGATGTTGGGGATCATTTCGGATCAAGTAGGGAGCAAACGCATCATCCAATTCACCTATTGTTTTCGAAAGCATCACCTGTCGTATAGCCTTGCCAAAATGAAGACAACTTGACATATCTCGGAATGCCTTCCAGCTTTGTAATACCGTCCTCTTTACACCCGCACCTAATAAGACATTGAAAGGAAATTTGACGTTTCCACTATTGATACGTAACGGATTACCGAGGCTAATTCCTCCCTTGATGCATTTCGGTAAAGTACCACTAAAACCTTCTTCTCCTAAATATTTCGTAATCAGATTAGCACCCAAAGAGTTTCCAACTAAAAATATGGGCGTGCACTCGCCAGCATTCTTTTTCAGACGCGTTTCAATCTTTTGTATAACAGTTCTCAAATCTCCAGTATAAGCAGCATTGTATCCTCTAGGTGTAGACAATTTCTGTCCACCACATCCTCTGAAATTCATACCACATGCAATCCAACCTCTATCGGCAACTGAATTCATGAGACTCTTCATATAACCAAATCCAGTATCATTATTTATTCCGTGTAATATCATTACAACTGGTAAGTCTATTGGTCCATACAATATATTGGCCTTGAGCTGCTTTTCACTTATCCTCAAATCAATTGATGAAGTGTACTTTGGATACGGAAGTAACCAGTCAATGGCGACTGTAGCACCATCTGTCATGGTCATAATCTCACGAAATGAATAATGTTGATCATGTGATATCCCGTGCAGCAAATAAGCCGCCATAGAGGCAACCGTCCCTCTCGTCCCTATGAACAGACTAGGTTTAATATCTCTTGTCAGAAAGCTTTGTTTAGGATGTTTGGTACCTTTGGGGTCATGAGAGACTAATTTCCTTATTTTCTGCATCATGGGAGTCTTTTGGCAATAAACGACGGGTGGACAGGTAAGCCTTCTTTGAAGTCTAATTTCGTTGTAAAAAAGAGCAGAGGAAATGCTAGAAAAAAGGGCAAACCATCCAAAGTTTGACTGTGGTGCAATGCCCTCTAACATCGTCAGCTTGTTGGATCCGTTTGTCCCTCTTGTAGAATTAGATTTATTCTTTCCCCCCATGGTTGAAGGTGGGGCTTCTCGACTCCTGTTGCTGCTGATAGGCTGATTTGTCTTTTTCTTACTGACATTTGGAGTTGTATTCACTGCCTTGACTTGTTGCATCACTCCTTCATGATTTTTCTGTTCGTTCATTTTATGATAAACGAGTTTTTTCTCTTATATTTAATGTGGATGTACGATGTACCGTCTTGGGATTTGGAACACTGGTGTACAGTAGCGTTTTAGTTACGATGATAGGTCATGCTGTGTTTCTGGAATCATGGGCAGATAAATGGCAACTTCTATGACTTCTTTTTTATGACACTCCTCGGATAGCACCCGGATAATTCGACCATCTCTTGTGGTACCCCCCGGGGGGGTGTCGTATGATGATGATGATGGTACCGTAGTGTGGTACCACCCCCTAGCGCTGGCGATATATATGAAAAATTTAGGCCATTACGATAATATGGGGATCTTGGGACCACCCGCGCTAGGGGGTGGTGTGGTACTACTGTACTTCTTACTTTTACCTACTGTAGGTCTACTGTAGCATTTTGAATCTTTTTGAAGAACAGAAAACTTGACAGCAACTGACAATTCAAAAGTAACCGTTCCTCATCGCTCATCGTACGTGTAGGGTACTCTCAACTGTCAACTGTCCCAACTCCCAACGTCCGCCATCGAGAAAGTCGCGATCAATTTTCTTCTTCTACCCGTACTCACCAACCAGTCGCCACAAACCACGAACAACCAACTCGATTACATTTGTATCCCATGTCAGCAGTTAAGGCATCGTGGTCTTCCCATCTGGAGAAGATATCCCATCAATTAATCGAAACGAGCAACAACATACAAGCTGCATTTCTAGATTACTCTAGGAAATCGCAAGCTGAAGCGAAATCTAATAATGATATCATTCCGTTAGAAAATGGGGCCGACCCAATTAATCTTTTGAAACGAATATCTATTCTTGAATCTACCTTGGTAAGACTGAAGGATGAATGTGAAGAATTCGCAAAACAACGGCCTATCGTAGCACACGAAGTGACTGAATTAATGCTGGAAAATTTCAGATCAATCGAAGAGGTGAGTTGATTGAAAAAAATCTGGTTTCTGATAGGATAGAGTTTCGCAACATCATTGTAGATCTAACATTTTTCTACAATGTCACTTTACAGCTGACGGTGTTGACCAAAGGGAAAAATGCATCGATTGATTCCAATTTAAGGCAGCTTGCCATGCTTGCTCATAATCAAAATGAAGCCTGGGGGTGCAGCCATTCATCAAGAAATACTGCAAATTTGTCGCAAAGTCAATCAAATATCAATGATTTGAAGAAATCTTCGAATCATATAGATGAAATCCAAAATGGAAGTCAGAATGAAATTGATATTCAACAAGAGCAAAACCATAATCAAACATCCTTCATATCTCCCTCCACAGGAAATATCACCATTACTGAACATCAATTCAATGCCATACCAATTGGAAAACGTGGTCGTTCCAAGTTATCTCGTGTTCAAAGTGTCGCTTCCATGATTTATGAAGAAACTACAGCAAGATATCTGGACGGTTATCGGGGGAGAAGTTTAGCAATCGAAAGGAGTCACCTGTTGAAGTATGCTGCGGCTTATCCAGAAATGAACAATGTTATTAGGGATCATGGCCTATGGAGAGACATTGTTTCTTCCTTGGAGTACTTGGGCTTTGTGAGAGTGGATCATTCAGATGGGAGTTTGTCCATGGTAGGTTTCTAAAATTCCAATGAGACGCTTGGGAATAACAGTTAGCGGATTAGTGTTGTGAGTGATACCACATATCCTCCAAGTCTAATATTTATAGTCTACTACGTACTTCTGTATTGATTGAAAAGGCAATTAGACTCTTGACATGCGGACCGTTCGACTTTAATTAGCAATCCACAGAAACGCGATCCACATTCATAGAGAACACAATGCTATTTCTAATTCATTTATTTAATCCATCCGTCAACTTTTACAACCCCGTCGCTGAAATCCCCACAAGCCGCTTTACAAAATCATAAATCAACAACTGCATCGTGACAATAATGCCGACATGCAAGAAACGTTCTCGCACACCAACAAAGAAACCACCGAACCCATCCCGTTTCATTATTTCACTAGCGAATTCAGTTGTTGATTTTTTACCTTCTTCTGCGTTTACTACACTCAGCAGCATATCTCCAGGTTGACTGCTGATACAGGACAGAATACTGGCCAACATGGCCGAAAGAAGAGGTATGACAAGTTTCCATTTGGAGCAGATTGTCAGACCATATGCAGCAACAGCAGTATAAGACATAGTTGTAATCAAATCAAATGAAACATTTTTGGTGATTGTATAAGGCACTTGCTTGGAAAGCATAGCAGGAAGAGACTTCCAAAAACCCTTGATTCCTTCATTACCAATCATACTTAATCCACCGTCAATCCACCCAACAGCTGCCAACTCTGGTTCTGCAACAAGTCGAATCCTGAGAGCTTCCATGGGACACAACATAACGGAAGCAGCTGCACCAGCTATTCCTCCAGAGATGACAAATCCCAACATTTTTGACTCAATCCAAGGTAAATTACAAAGGACTGCAGACCAACTGAGTAATCTTCCAACCATGGGTTTCGACACTTCATAAATTCCGAATTTTACCGCCCCCTCAAACAAATATCCAAACGTTGTAGGTCCGAGGCCAGCAAGCAGTGCATTAAGACCACCATCATCTTTGATAATTTTTAAACCAGATTGAATCATGCTCATATCTTTCATGGATTCATCTACTTGCTTACGAGTCTGTTGTGTATTACAATAGAGACAAATGGAATGGGAACCGTGAGATCTGATGCTTGCAATTAGTATTTTGATTGATCGTTTGAATCATTTTTAGCACATGCATAATCCTAAAACTCACCTTTATGACATCTACAGGTGTAGTAACTGCGTGAGAAACCGCAGCACATATTCCACCAGCTAGATAGTATCTCCAGGCCCCTTGACCCGAGCAAGCAACCAATGCCGAGCAGAATGAAAGCAGAACTAACACCGAAACAACAACTTTTATTTTACTCTTGTTTCTTTTATGTTCGTACGAGAGTGACACATTGTTACTAGTAGTGGAAGCAAACGCATTAGAGGCATTTGTACCTGATTTTTTGTAACTTGTTGAGAATGGTACATGATTCCCATCTTTTTGTATATTATTATCATCATCATTATCATCTTGTTTGCCACTATTGATATCCAATAGTGCAGATTGCATAGTCAAACAAGTACCATGATTTTGACAGATGTTTTTTGCTTGATGACGCCAGCAATCGGAATTCAGAGGTGACGATAGACCTCTTGCGTGCGACCGGCATTTGACGCCCAAGTTCGTCATGTGTTGCTGTAAGGCGTGAATGTGTGCCAAATATCCGAGCATCCATAGCACTTTTGGTTTATTTACATACATGATGATGAACTATTTTATTTTTATGCTGGAATGATTCGTTCCATTGGTGAGTGAATTGCAGTTTGAGCTTGAGGTCAATGTCAAGGTAATACGACTTTATATGAAACGCAAAAAAATAAAATGGACACATGCGACGAAACATAAAAATTTACAATTTACAATTTACCGTTCTATATGCTCCTACGACCGGTGGTACCACGGGTACGACGGGGTATGGACGGGTACCCTGATGGTACCTGGTACAGTAATGAAGGTGCTCATCTCTTCTACTGCTACACGCCCACGTGCAATAGCGTCCACTTACATTTTACCTACAGCACGTACATCGTACATCCACTGACTGTCAAAGAGACACTACGTGTACTACAGCAGAGTGGAAGCTGTACAACCTACAGTACAACAATAGCAATGCATTATGCATTCTGCACTAACTACATTCGTACATTCGCAATTTTATTACTCTCTCTAGAGATATATATACATAACAACTGATCAAAGGCAGGACCTACTCAAACAAATATGTCATCTGCTCGAAACGATTCTCAAATGGAAGTATGTCCTGACGGCCACCATTGCCTCAATGGTTCAAAGTGTACAGAGAATCCCTATGACGAGGGAAGCTACTACTGTGATTGCGAAGAATATGTGTTTGAAGTTCGTTACGAGGGGCTTTATTGTGAGCACAAGGCCGAAGTGTATTGTACAGAAAATGGATCTTCTACAAATTTATTCTGTGTAAGTTTTGTGGATTGCTGATATTCTTGTAGCATTGGTGGATGAGGCTTTTCTTCACTCACGTGTGTACGTATTTGTCTCATCTCAAATGCTGTCTTTTTTTTAATTTATTTTCCATCAGACGAATGGCGGGGTTTGTGTAAAATATGAGAGTGAACAGGAATCATATATGGGATGCAAATGTCCAAAAGAGTACGAAGGAACGCATTGTCAGTTTGTAAGAGGTACAAAGCCAAAAGGTTGGCCTTTTACGAATGCGGCTCAATTGCCAACACCAGAGGAAAGGAATACCACCAATATTGGTGCAACTGTTGGTTCGTTGATATTTGCAATGACATTGGTAATCATTGTTGTAGCATTTGCATACAAGCGGTACTATTTTAGAAAAGGGCATTATGATCAAATGGATTCTAGACAACTGAAAGAGCATCAATACGACGATGCTATGGAGGGAGTGGAAAATGTAGAATCCAACAATCACGATAGAGTTTCATCCATTCAGAAAGACAATGGCATTGTATAAAGACAAATAATGAAAAATATAAGCGACTTGAACAAGTAAAAATTGGACTTAAAAATTAGGTGATGTCATAACAATCGGACTGTGATTGTTTGTCGTGTTTCTTCCAGTACATCGTTGCATACATATAGAAATAATACAGGATACTCTAGTAATTGTCATTGATGATTCATTTTCCATCGAAGGCAATTTTTAAAAACTGATTTCAGATAAATCATCATTTTGGGCAATAGTATCTCGAGTTACATTCTGTTCACGATCATTCCCACGACTTGAGGATGGATTAGATCTTTGTAGAATTAAATCGAAGAAATTAAAACCTGCATCTTTTGCCTTTTCTTCACTCTCAAATGATTCCAGGTCTACGTTCACTTCCAAATCATGCAAATCTGCTCGATTGGACACAACGACTGTATCTAAATCATGAGGATTGGATGGTTCGAATTCAATATACTCATCAAAAGATTTCTTGGATGAATTTCCTGATGATAAATCCTCATCATAAAAGCCAATGCCCCGATCTGCAACTCTTTGGTTCCTCCTCCTTCGTCGGATGAATTGTGCAGCCACAGCAAACGTGATGAGAGATCCAACTCCCAAGAGGACATAGGCTGCCATCAATCCGTTGCTCATTGACCTGCTACCTCCGTCCGTGGGGTCATCTGTGAAATCTCCAACTGGACTTTGCGTCGGAGCAAGATCATTAACTTGTCCAATAAAGATAAGTTTCCGTATAGACGGATGGGCATTGTTGAAAACATCATTTTCCATGCCTCTTTCAATGGCGTTCATTAGTTCAGATCTGATTAGACTTGATTCACCATCTACGAATATTGACATTCGTCCTTCGATGGAAGTGCAAGTTTCTGATGTTGTTGTTGTTTGGCAACCTATGCAAATTTGGACAAGGGACAATATTTCCAACGTCAGAAACCATGGAACTATAATGTGCCAATGTTGCACATTCGGTAATAAGAGACTATAACACTTACAAGAAAAACTTACCTCTTGTCATGACTTTGTCCGCAGGGAAACTGCTGATTCCCATCATGGTACCGCCAGTCTCAAAGTTCTTCTGAATGGCCAAGTGGCGAGAGGTATTGTCCCCAGAACCACAGTAATTGTCGAAATAATTTGGTATCAAGAATTTCAACATTTGTTTTTCCAAACTAGGTATGACGTCCTGACTAACGGACGCCGTAGAAGAGGGGTCAGTCTCCATCTCATAGACATAGCCGAGTATGTTGGCATTCAAGTTGAGGACATCTCCAAAGTTTCCAGTCTCAGTATCGATAAAACAGGTGGGTGATACGGAAATAGTAGGAGATGCAGTGCTTATGGTTGGAGCACTCGTTGAGGGTATTGTTGTCGGATTACCAGTGGGCACATGCACCTTGGAAGGGTTATGTGTTGGATTATCGGTCGGTGGCACAGTGGGAGAATGAGGTTCTGCGGTGGGCAGTCTCGACGGTGCCCGTGAAGGTCGTCTCGAGGGACTTGCAGTACTGACGGGTTTCTCTGTTGGATTTGCTGTTGATGCGGTTGGACTTGAGGTTATCGGAGCCTTTGTCGGGTACCACGTCAAGGGATTTTCTGGATCCAAATTATCAGGATCTCGATCATGTCTATCATCATCGTTCAATTGTCCCATCATCAGATTCCTTTTGGTAAATTCCCGACTTGTATCCATCGATTCCCTAAAAACTTGAATTTGTTCTGCTATAGGTGATCCATTTGTTCGCCGCCAGTGCCTTGTCTCTGCATCGCAAGGAACGACGCCGAGAAACAGAACGTGTAGAAAGTAAAGTTTGACGATTTGTCTTGTGACACTTGCATTACGTCGACGACAAAATAGCAATACCATAATCTTCACTTTACCATACGCTCCAATGAGCGCGATGATACTGTTGGGCAATGGATTTTTGGATGATTCCTTTATTTAGATTGCTGCGATGTTTTCTCAAAGAAGATTCCTTTTTTCTTTCTGAATTTGAATGTTGTAATGTGAATGAGTACAAGAAGAGAGGCCTTATTATTGATAAAAGTTGTTTGACTAAATGATCCGAGGTGAAATTTAAGCGGTGATAAAAGAACACATGGAGCAGCTCGTGTTGCCTCTTTCCCTCGTTTGATAATAAACTTCACAAACGTCTTTCTGTAGTAGAGAGTAGAGAGCTCTCTCCAGAGATAGCATCTCATTATGAGCTGAGAGGTGCTCCATCATGCTTCATTCGTGCATCTCCGCCACATGGAATCTTCTCTCGCTTCTTTTACATACATACACACATCACACAAAGTTTTAATGCATACACACACTTAAGTAGAACGAACTGTCGTGTAGGGTACTGGAGTAGGTACATAGGACAGAAGGTGACTGCACTTACCCCCAAAAGACATTTTTACTTTGACGTCAAAAATTAAATCATCTAAATTTAGTTTTACGTCATCATACACCAATGCTATTGTACTGTACGGTCAGAAGTGTATTATTACGAGAGCAATGAAGCCATCCCTCATCCTCCTCGTCACCACCCAAATTGCTCTGTCGCATTAACGTACTGTACTTTTATACTTTTAGTGTGTACAAGTGGTGAGGTGTACATATTTCAATTTTGCATAACATCTCTTCGAAATTCTTTTCGCCTCCTTCCGACCTCTCACCTCTCTACTAGTAGCTGCTGCCCTCCACAGGAGTCGCAGTAGAGAGATACAAGTTTCAGAAAGGCCATCGATTATTGTTGTCTGTAATCTCCTAGAGACAATTTTTTCTTCTTTCTTCACCCGACCAAAGTTTCACGTTTTAAACGATCAATTCTTCTTTCTGCTGAATAAACAAAGCCACGCGACGACCCCCCGAAACAAGTCGAAATGTCGCTCCAAGAGGAATCCAATTCGGAACCTGCAGCAACAACGTCTGCTTTGCGAGAAAACATCAAAGCCAAGGGTAAAAATGCGTATTACTTTGCCCACGCAAACACCCCCAAAGGGCCGACGTGGGATGGCAAGCCAGAACCCCGTCTTTTGGCCAAGCATTCTTCTGTCGGGATAGATGATTCTTCCATGGGTGATTCGGAAGATGCTCATCATGTTGCTACCCACGAAGATGCTCAAAAATTGCTTGAGAGTCTCAAGCAAAAGCAAGCAAGTTTTGATTTTACAAAGAGTAACATTACCAAATATTCGTTTCTGGACGACGGTGCAAAAGTTAAAATCTACCTTGATTTGAAAGGTATAGGTGAAATGTGCAAGAATGATGAAGATGTAACTCTGGAATGGAAGGAAAGAAGTTTCAGTCTTGCTATTAGGAATTACATCGAGGAAGGGAACGATGAGCCGGAGGTGAAATGTCTTTGTTTTGGGAGACTGCACGGATCGATTCAGAATGCCTCCTTCAAGAAGAAAACTGATAAGATTATTATTACCTTGACAAAGTTGGTAAAGGAAGGAGAAGAGGCGAAGGCGTGGCCTGGTGTTGGAGCAAAAGGTGATCCAGAACATGAGCTTCTTTAGACAACTGATCTTGAATTGTGCAATCATTCAACTACAATAGCTAACGAGGAGAACACCGCAATCATAACATAACATAGATTCAAGTGACAACAGTAAAAAACAAGTCAGACAATGTTTACTGGTGAAATACACTGCGTTTCTAGCTTTTAGTTGATTATTTCAAGGCAGCAATGCCATTGAATGAAAAGTTGGCAGGTCCTGTCATGTAGACTTTGTTATTGCTTTCTCTCCATTCAATAAAGAGGTCACCTCCTGGCAAAGTAACTCTCACCGTACTTCCTTCACCTTCCGGCCTAGGGATTTTCCCTGCACGAATAGCAGCCACAACCAAAGCACATGTGCCCGTTCCACATGCAAGAGTAGGACCTGCACCTCTTTCCCAAACCTTCATCTTGAGATGATTGTCACTCATGACCTGAACAAATTCAACATTAGTCTTTGCGGGGAAAGCAGGGTGAGATTCCAAAGCAGGGCCATCCACCTCAAACTCAATATCCTTCTCCAAGTCGTCCACAAAAATAATTGCGTGGGGATTTCCCATGCTCACAGCAGATACCTTCCAGGTCTTCCCGTTGGCCTCTAAAGTCTGCTCTACAACACTATCAGATTCAGCATTGGATTCAAGTGTTGTAGGAACCTGGGAAGCCGAGAGAATAGGTTCTCCCATGTCGACAGTGATTCCACCATCGCTGTTCATGACTGGCACGATAGGCCCAGCCAAGGTATTTATCCTGTAAGATTCAGCTTCCTCTCCCAAATCATGAAGAAAGGCAGCCAGACAGCGGATACCGTTACCACACATTTCAGGCTCACTTCCATCCGAGTTGTAAATGCGCATGCTGAAATCAAAGTCATCTTCCTTTCCCTCCGGTGGGGCAAGAGCAAAGATAACCCCATCCGCCCCTACACTAAAATTACGATTGCATAGCTTTGCCGATTCATCTGGATTCAGGGGTGGTTCTGTGGATGTACGTGCATCAACCAGAATGAAATCATTTCCAAGTCCTTCGTACTTTGCAATTTTGATCGTTTGATGAAGTTTGGTAGGCATTCTAGAAGAGAAGACCGGTGAAACCCAAGCCTCCGTGGCCAGAAAACATGAAAGGAGGTGAAAAACTGAGAAAACAGTTATCTTCATTGTGAACTTGGTTTTTGTATGGCAGATAGATGAAGATGTATCAAACATACAAAATCAACTCTGTAGTGTTGCAGCATAGTGCAGTCTGCAGTCGTCTGCCAGCTACCTGTATCTGCATCATCCATCATTCCCTTCCCAACGATGCACGCTATGCTGCGGAAACTTTTGTGCGCCGTTCGTTTTACAAAACATTTTGTGTTCTAACAATCACGTACGTGGTACGCGGAGGGTTGTGGGGTACTACACCGCTACGTATGTACCGTCCTGTACTCAGTTCCGCTGTACATGCGTACCATCTGTAGGAAAAAATGTGCTATGTGCTATCACTACACGACCACATACACACAACAAGATCGTCTGGTGGTACTGTAGTCCATGAGGTCTACTATTGTAGCATGTAGCATGATACCTGTGTCAGGTACAGGTAGTCCCGCTTCTAGCTAGTAGTATGCGGAGTTTACAGTTCGATCTTACAATGGTAATATGTGTACAACAACATTGTGTGTTACAAATTATTTTTTAATGTATGTTAAAAATCCCGCTGTGAATGGCCGTCCATATGGTCTAGTGGTATGATACCTGCTTCGGGTGCAGGTGGTCCCTGGTTCGAATCCTGGTATGGACCTTTTGTTTTGCTTATTATGTTGTAGTACCTGCTGTGATGTACTCCTAATGAGCTACGTTACCTCTCTATGGCTTACAGTAGGATAGTAGCAAATACAATACTACACGTACTGTCATTCATTGATGGAATTTTCAATTTTCTTTGTAGAGTATGATGTGATGATCTCATTGGAATTATGGGTTTTTTGCGGTTACGTGATTGTGCTCAAACTTCACTGGGCTCTTTGAGATGATATTGTCACAGGTTAGTTCCAAAACTGTCCCATATTTTTACTCTCCCACACCGTTCTGTAGGCATTTTGGTGATTGCTGCAATCTCTAATTTCATTCTGCAAAATAGATTAGGAATATCTCATCTCAGTGCTTTCTCATGAAGCTATCAGGCACCTTAGCATCAACTAATGATTGCTAAATCTTTGCAAATAATGTTTCTGCAGCCTTCTCCTTATCTTATCAACAGTAAATTTCTTGAAGTATCATGTCG
>JAAMXU010000041.1:0-19116 GCA_019693545.1 Chaetoceros muelleri | reverse complement strand
GGCATCTAAAATGAAGCTACCGGTAACTGGTAGTGGCGGCACAAGTCTTTCTGCTGCGATAACAATACACAAAGGATTATCTCTTGTGGGCAATGCTGGAGGAAGTGTTGCAACCACGACTTATACTCGAGCCGTGTCCTATTGTTGTGCTCTGTCTCTGGCTTGGAAAGAAAGTTATAATCCATTTCAATATGATTCTACTAGAGCAAAGCCTAAACTGAAGAGTATTTTAGAGTCGTGCTTGCCGTCGTTTCTTGCCGTGTGTTTTACATGCCGAGTATTAGAAGTTTTAGAGTGTTGGATTCGCCAAAATGAGAATGGCGCAATAAGTTATTTTCTAGGGGATATTTTACTTGGAGAGACAGGTAAAAGATTCGTCGATCAACTTAAATATCAAGCTCTGCCAACGGTTTGCTCCGTTGTTGCGGCAATTTCCCTCGCATCCGATCATGGTCCGATCGTAATAATGGCATCGGTTGTTGCTTCGATGTCCTGCTGGGGGTCTGTACTTTCTGGTCTCTTGACTGGATGGTTCGTTTCTGTCATGGTAAGTTTCAAATGCAGTAAAGACATCCCAACTATATCGGCACAATTAAAATCCCATTGGTGGATTCATCTACTGACAAATGTATCGTTTTGTTCCTCCTTCGCATATAAGATGGACAGGTGTATATTCATGTGTGTAAAGTCGGGGGTTCCTGCGACCATGACAAATATTCTAGTGGCTGGTTTCGTCGGGCCCATCGTTGCATTGCTAGTGCATAGCATAGGTCTTGTGACGTTCTTGTCATCAGTCACGAGTATAATTCGATTGTTGGTAAGGACAATACCATCATGGAGCCCATGGGATGGCACGGGATATGGATTTGTCCTTGGATGCTTGTTCTGCTATGGTAGTAAAATTGGTTGGTATCACAGTATATTTTTGCCAATCATTTTGGTTGAAATGGAACATGGTGAGACCAGCCTTTGGGGATCAGTTGATCAGTGCACTCTTGTGCTCGTTTCTGCCGGTGTTTGTGCTGCAAATTGTATTATGACGAGCGATCATCTACCTAGAAGAGGTCTCAAGATTAACCTTTGTTGCGGAGACTTCATTGAAGTCGCTTATCCATACATGGAAGATTCGATTCTGGTGAATTTATCTGCATATCTTGCCAGTGGCGTGGCAACAGAAATCTTACATCAGACGAAATCTACAATTTCAGTGATGACCTCAGCTTACTTTCCCCTCCCACTGAGTATTTTCCTTGCTGAAGACAACTGGCGGATATCCATCGCCATGTTGTCTGCTTTCTTTATTGCGTTTCTTGGTACATTGACATCAAGAATACTATCCACTTTGATAGAGAAAAAGACGAAATCATCATAAATGTTACCGCACACTATTTTAAACAATTTCAGTATTATCCAATTGTATGTGGACTTTGGTGGTCCATCTCTTCATTTTCTCCGTTGCTTTGACTATCTTCGCTAATAAAATCACCCAATAACAGCGGTTCTCGCATCGAATCGTCAGGCGATGAACTCAGGTGCAGCTCAACATCCACAGCCGATGACGATATTTCCGCAGATGTTCTTCGTGAATGTCTATTGACTAATCTAGACAACAAGCTATACACTGAATCACTTCTTGCATTCATTCGTCTATTAGTCTGATTGTCATGATATTCTTCTGCATTGTGACCTACTTCGTGGTCGTGCGTCAACGTTGGACCGTCTACAACACTCTCTTGGTAAGGTGCCCACAATCTTGACAAAAGTGAATACCAACGATTCGGCCGATCGACTGTTAAAGGTTCCTCTACAGTCGCTGGCCTATTCTCTTCATCGTTACCGTCCTCATAGCTCCCATCATCACTGCTCAATTCATGATCTTCTTCTCTACTGACCTCCAACGAGGCCTTACAAAGTGGACAAGTAGGAGCTCGATCCGTCAACCATGGTATGATACACTCGCTATGGAATGCATGCTGACAAGGTAAAATTCGAAGTCTTTCCCCATCTTGATAATCCTCCAAACATATCGTACAAGTAATATCCTGAAAATGTTCATTGCCTCCCGTCGTTCCCATTCCACTTGTCTCGCAACTCTCATCTTCCTCCTCACCCCTGCGATTTGATAACACAGGTCTAGCTGGATACCTTTGAATGCCTTGGGTTAACCTTCCCGTTTCATCACAAGGCCCTTGAGAATCCTTGTTCCCTACTAATACATTACCTCCTTCACCATCTTCCAAATCAACACTACCAGTATCTGTTGCACCATTCAAAACATGATCCAACACAAACTCCACCTCTGGAAGGCACTCCACCTCTTCCCGATTCAACAACCGTAATCCATGCCGATACCTCCCCGGCAGCCGTCTCTCCTCATCTCCAGGTTCTACAACCACAACGCCTCCTGCCAGCCTCTGCACATTATTTCCAAAGACACATGTCAAGGAAAGACAACATAAAAAACACAAGGCAGTAATAATGACAACATCCAACACCGTGGCAGTGTCATATCCATCGTAACCCGGAACCCATCCCTGAAACCCATCCAAGAGAACCAAAGGACCACCTTCATTATATGATTTTTTAGACTGTTGGTCCAGTGCAGAAAGAAGAGAGACCGCGGAATGATAGGATACGTATAAAACTACAATGTCAATATCATCAAGTCGGATGCGTCTTGCGTAACGTAATACATTCTTATCTGTAGTGGTTGTACGAAATAGTGACAAGGGAGAGAAATCTGGAAGACTCTTTGGATCGATTGACATACTATCGATTGTGAGGTGATTATCCACATCATCATCATTATTACTATCGGGTGCAGCGCCATAGACAATTAGAAATTTGATAAGATTTGGTTCTTGCATGGACTTTGAAACCATCCTAGCCTTGTCAATAATCGAACAGCCGCCACTTTGAGCAATCACAGCCACTGTTGACAAAATACAAATTTAATAAATTACAAATTAGCCATTGAGTATTTGCCTTGTATTTTTTTTCTCCTTCTTCAACAAATATACAAATATATACACACACATTAATAATGAATGAACACTAGTATTCACTCACCTGCAGTCGAATCCTGTGGTATCAAGATATCCACATCATGACACAATGTAGGATCTTTGATAGATCTTTGCAATCTGGCCCTGTATTCCACACCATAAGCAAGGAGTTTGAAACGAGAGTCTTGAAAAGAAGCATATTGTTCGCCAGTTTCAACAAGTGTCACGGTTCCCTTGCAAAGATGAAGATGAATAAGGAAGATGACCAGCAACAACAAGTTCAATGAGGTGGCGGACTGGGGGGGAAATTTCAATTTGGTCATGGTGTTGAGTTTATTTTGCTTGGAAACGTGTCGAAATTTCGTTTGGAGGAGAGCAGAGTAGATTTTTTTCTTTAATTCCACGGTAAAGCTCCTCACGGACGACACACTGGAAGAGTAACTAACTGATTGATTTTGCAGGCTTCAGTACTACTGCTGCTAAAGGGTCTGTCTCTGTCTTACTTCTTTCTACTGTTTGTGATATAACAATTTCAAGAGATTATACAGAGTTTACGCTTGTCTTATGAGATTAGCGTGTGAAGTGTCCTGCTGTCTTATGCTCTGTTATTATTATTTGCTATTTATGTTTCGTGTTCTTTTGCTTTAGTAGTAGTATTTCTTCTCTGCGTGTTCTGTGTGAGGAATTTTAGTGTCGAGAGTCGATGCTCTTCTCTTGCACTTCTCGCTCTGTCCCCCCCCCAGGGTTTTGTTGGGGGAGGGGGGAACATATTGAAAAATAAAAAATGGAAAATAAAAAATTAATTGATGGACTTTATTGTAGAAACATTTTGTTAGTTCTCGATCAAGATCATTAAAGTGGATGGATCTTCAAAAGTACAGTACATGCTGATGATTTTATTTATTCCATCTCTACATTAGTTGTTTGAAATAAATCAGGTCTCTCTGTGTCACCATCCGGCCAAATCCCTCTGACAATCTTAATCATGTCTTCTGCCATGGGTGCTCGGAAAGTCATCTTCTTCCCCAAAACCGGATGCATCAACTCCAATTTAAATGCATGCAACAATGGCCTTTGAATTCCATGACTTTTTGCCAGACGTTGATTCCAATCCCCAAACCCATACACATCATCTCCATAGATGGGGGTCGTACGATCCTGCAAATGTACTCGGATTTGATGTGTTCTGCCCGTTTCAATCCTCACCTGCGCCAATGATAATTTTCCATCAAATGCCAATGTATCTACAAAGGACAAAGCATTTCGTCCTAGTTGTGCTGCACTTTTGTTTATGCCATTGCGTGTTATGGAACTACCGGGATTAGGAACGACTCTCATTCTTTGTCTGTGAATAGGATGTCTTCCAATGGGTTTATCAATCACAACTCTCTTTCCAGGATTTCCAACTGTATGATATGCATGTGATTATGTTTTATAAAAAAGAAGACAATTTAGAACCATTTCACAGTAGTATAAAATAAGGCAGACTATTCTTCTCTTTTGTTTCCATTTCCAAACTTACCCGTCACTGCCACATAAGTCTTTTTCACTTGTCGATTGGCAAATGCCTCTGACAATAATGTCAAGGCCTCTTTGGTTTTTGCCACCACCAAAATCCCAGTCGTACCCTTGTCTAATCGATGGACAATGCCCGGTCGAAATACCATTGCCTCCCCATCACTATCTGCCTCACCTATTCTGCTAGTAGTGGTCGCATCAGGTTGTTTCACCTTACCGTCTTGACTTATGAACTCACCCGAACCAAAGGGAGATTCATTCGCTAGATAATATGCCAAAGCATTCACCACCGTTCCATCCCAATTTCCAACGGCAGGATGGACGACCATCCCCGCTGCCTTATTTAGGACAATCATGTGTTCATCTTCGTAGAGTATGTCCAGTGGTATGTTCTGAGCCAGGATTTCTGTGGGGACAGTTTCAACTACTTGTTTGACTTGTATCATTGTCCCCTGTCCTACTTTGAAGGATTTACGAGTTGTCACAGTTGGTTCTCGTCCAGATTCTTGATCTTGCACAGTCGATAGAGACACCATCCCTTCGCTAATGAGTGATCCACATTGAGATCTAGATAATTCAGGAATCATTTCGGAAAGTATGGCATCGAGCCTTTGATTGTGTAACGTGGGAGATACTTGAAATGATTGCAGCTGTATATTCTGTGCATTGGATGTCATGTATTCCCAACCCTCATCAGCATCGTCTTCATTCTTATATTGAGATGAATCCATGTTTTCTTGTAAAATATTCTGATCGGCATTCTTCATTCTTTCAAGTCTTTCTTGATAATCCAATTCTGCTTCAAGAGCCTCGATAGCTTCCAAATCAAAATTTGCAGTGGGTGGTGGTTTTGCAAAAGGTATTATAATATTATTATTATAGCCATTTATGAGTTTCTTTAAAGTGGGATGGTGAGGCGTTGGAACAAATCCATGAGCAAAATGCAAAGGAAGGTGTAAAGTGCCACCAGGAGGATTCCTTATGGCAGTACCAATAGTGGTGCTGGATCGATTTGTAGTAGTAATAGTATGTGTCAAAAAATGAAATATACAGCATGAGATCAGTACAAACATAGTGACAAATCTGCCGTTCGATATCTTGCTCGTGAGAGTCGTCATAGTATGGCTATGTAATGGGTGCAGTGTAAGGATTGATTTGGTTATGTTTATTCATTTGTACCGGTAACTAAAGGCAAATTGGTAACATCATTCAACTTTTACTCTGTCGTTTTTAGTGTATTTTTTCTGAAATGTTCTGAGCATTGATTGGATGGATGCGGTGGTAGGTACCAGGGTACCGTAGTAGCGTAGTACATACCTACCAGGTACCGTGATCGTATGCCGAAAAAATACAACTGTACATACAACCCTGTAGAACCTACGAGGGACTGTAGTATCATACAAGACCATACTAAGGGTTGTCATTTTTAAAAACCTGACTCTGAAAAATATTCTTCTGATCATGGAAAATAAAAATCTGAAGCTAAAAAAACGAAAATTAATCTCATTGGTTTAAAAATGTCCACATGAGCAAAAAATAAAATATAAGATAATACTCAAATATCCAGTCTGACGAGGAGAATATTATTATAAAAAATCTGATCGCTCACTCTTCTTTTCTGAAGAAGTGCCCCACCCAGAGTACATCATTATTTTTAATATCTATCAGTCAATCCACGATGCCGAGAATTTCACTACGCAAGCAAGTTATCAATGAGTTAGAGAAATTAGTAAAAAAAAGGAGGATCGATGCAACAATCAGAAGCCTGATTAGCGAAGATGTGTCAATGGATAGCGACGAAGGTGACGATGCAGATGACGAACAAGATGATTTTGCAGCTTACAAGATTGTGGATAAGGCAGTTGAATCCACACTACAATCAATCTTATCTCGGAGGTATCTCTTCAAGAGAAAACCATATAGGAAAGGTTTGTTTTATTTGTTTTTTTGGTTGGGGAGGTTGTCATCTTGTTTTATATGGACTTTGTTTATTTTGTGCGCTGGTTAGTTGTTGAACTTTGTTAATCTTTCAGATTCCACAGCCAGGGTAGGGTCAATTTGTACAATCTTATCACGAAAAATTATTTTGATCCCCTACTTTGATTGGCTCCTGGGATGAGAAGCCCCCTCGCCAACTTTTTGGTTTCAGGATTAGATTATTTGTTTTCAGAGTTAGATTTTTTAAATGACAACCCTTACTGTTGAACGAAAATTAAATGTCTCTTCTTCCTCACATCTCGCAACACAAAAAAACAAGTCGACTCTGTTGCTATGCACGGCAAGAGCAAGTACCAACCCAACCAGGATACGAATGATGACGCAATAATGGCACAGATTGCATCATTGGCACAGAGGCCAGCAAGGGCACAGAGAGTGCACGACTTTCATGAGAAGAGCAACGACGGATCAATTAGACATAGCTCATAAATAAACTAAGTTGACCTTTAAAGATCCAGTCGTCTAGTAGGAGTAGTATCCAGTCATACACAACAGACTCGACGATGACCTCCCTCTCAATCGATAAATACATTCCAATAATGACACAAACAAAAATAAGTGCACCATATTATATATGAATCATTGTAATGTATGTAGATCTCACGAATTATTTGTTTTAATACAGGTCATATGGATTCACCAATAGTAGCAATGTCGATGAACCAACAATCAACCAACTGCTGCACTTCTTGACAAGGGCTCCCAGATAGGATTTGGAATTCAAGGGGGCTTGAAGTGTGCTGTTGTTTCTTATTCCAGGATCAGAATGGCGGAAAATGAGTGAGGACAGAGAATGAGAGAGGAAGTGACTGAGAGAAAGACAGAGTGTGAGAGAGATGCCGCACACCTCGTGACGTCATCATGACCTCTCCTAGGGTTCTGCTGTGTTCTCATTCCGAGACCACTTCGTCTCACATTTTATGTTTTTGTTCCGAATCGAAAATCCCAAATGATAACTCTTTTCATTGTTGCATGTTTCATCATTACATATTTGACAATTGAGATCCTTATTGATTGAAATACATCAAACTACGGTTCTATTTTATATTCTCTGTTGTTCTCAAGAACCTACTGTTCTCAATCACAGACCTACATGTTTTTATATTTAGTTCTACTCATAATTCAGAATAATCAGTATTATCAAACCAAACTCTTATTTTAATCTTCTACTATTTTACCACCTTCCACCTTGTGGCATTTTGATATCAAAGCTATAAAACAAGGCTACTACTACTTACTACTACTACTACCTCTTATCATTTCACGATGATCTTTCCTATTTTCCGTCCTAAGTGTCAGGATAGACAGATAGTGTGGTTATATCAGGGCTTCGATCAACTCAGTTGCTATTCTCAAGGCCACAAACTCAGAGCCAAAAGATGAAGACTCAACAGTATTCTGGCGCTTACTATACCATAGTATCAAGGCGTTGTTAACATACACCAATATACCAGTATGAGACCTTCTATTAGCAAGATTGCCAGCATGGTTTGCATCAACATATGCGGCTATAACAACAGAATTGCCCAATGGCTCTGGCATATTGGGAGGCAACCGATCCGATGCATCAGGGTAAAACTACTTCCAGTGCTCCATTACAACGTTATCTGGACCAATTGTCAGGATAGACAGATAGTGTGGTTATATCCTACATCTGTTACGGTAGTGGGCAGATGCCTTGGTTGGCATAGTGGCCCGGATAGCCATGTCTTTTCCTAGACGCGGGTTCGATTCCCGGCCTGGACCGGTTCTTTCTCTCCGTAGCGCGGGTGCTGATGCGTGTGTTTGACACTAAGCTCGAACAGAATTTTCCGACGACGCTCAAGTTTCAGATCCCTCCTGGTGAGAACAACATTGCAAGACCAGCAATCAAAGCTCTTGTATTGACTGATCAAAATCATACCTTGGAGGAAGTTTGTTTTTGGATTGATTCGTTCAATCGTTTCGCGTCGCGCTTGGGGATCTCAAATAATCCTCAAGAATTGTTCTTCAATTTCGAACTGTTATTGTCGGGTAAGGCTCTCAAGGATTTTGAGTCTGCCAAGACCGAAGTGTTAGACAATGATAATCCCACTGTCGTTCGCTTTCGTAATGTCTTGACCGAATGGAAACGCCGCAGAGGGTTCCGACCTTTCCAAGCGGAGCGTGTCCATGAGGAAATGAAAAATATCCGCAAACCCGATAACATGTCTGTTAATGCGTTTGCTGCACGAATTGAAGAAATCAATGGTTACCTTCCTCAATTACTTCCCCCTAGCAACCATCAGATCCCCCAGGACGAGATTATCACGATCATCAAACACTGCAATCAGAGTTACTTCAACAAATTGGTTGAGAAGGATGTTCAAACTCAAGAACATCCTGATCTCAGGCAAATTGTTGAGTACTATACCAATCTTGAAGACCTCAAGCGATCCAACAACAAATCCCATCATTCTAACAAGTCCAGAGCCAGGAAGAATGGTCACGTCCTCTAAGTCAGAATCCTCTAATGCTCCGCCTTCTCACTCTAACCAGTCCAATTTCCAGCACAAGCCAGCTGAAGCCCGTCTCCCAACCGACATGGATGATACCTATTGTAAGTACCATAAAACCCATAATCATGGCTGGACTCATTGCAGGAAAAACCCTGCAGTCCAGAACTCTAACCCATCTGGTTCCAGGAGCCGAGGAAATGAAGAATCCCATCAAATGGAAGAGATTCATGAGACCCCTGAAGAAAACTCTGGCATCATCCGCGACGAAGAGGAAGATAGTGACGAAGAGTTTTACAATATGGACGCAGCCGAAGATGAAGAAGAAGAGAAGGAAGCCGATCCCGTTTCTCCATTTGATTCCCGGTCATCTGTAATGTCACAGACTCATAGAAATCTCCAGAGAATTGTTGAGTCTGGTGGCATTGCACCAGATAAGTCCAAAGATTTTGTTCCGGAAGTGTTATCGCTAGTTTATAAGTCGATCGCAAGCGGGGAGAAAAAACCGTTCCACACTCTAGTGGATTCAGGTATGTCTACGAGTATCCTAGTGGAAGACAGTCTCCCGCACACCCTGCGCGCATGCTGTAAGCCAGACCCGAATGGAAGTAGGACCTGGCACACCAAAGCGGGTATTTTTAAGACGTCGAAAATTGTCACGCTCGTGTTTCGTCTCCCGCAATTCCACCCGCGTCGAACGATCACGCATTCGTTCAAGGTGGATTCAAATCCAAGTAAAAATCCACCCAAGTAGTACCCTATCATTATGGGAAGAGACCTTTGCCTCAAGTTAGGTCTAGCATTGAGTGTTAATACAACTCCACCAACCATTACTTGGGATGACATGATAGTTCCCATGTCACGACCTCAAGGATCTTGGACGCGAGACAAGATCGACTCATATCACCTTTCGACGATCGATCAAGCCGTTGCCGATTTCGACGAGAAAGTCCATCTCAAGCATGCAGACTATCATAAGGGTTCACTTGAAGATTGTGGTAAGTTAGGTACTATGCCAGGAGATCCCTATCTCATTCAGATGCATGTAAGCGCCAAGCCATATCATGCTAAGGCATTCCCAGTGCCAGTCTCCATGGAGCCCTTGATGAAAGCAGAAGTGTAACGTCTTGTCGACCTAGGAGTCCTAATGAAAGTCAATTTCTCAGAATGGGCAGCTCCTAGTTTCGGTGTTCCGAAATCCAATGGTGAGATTCGTTTCGTTACAGATTTTCGTTTCGTCAACAAATTCGTTGTAAGACATCCCTATCCTCCTACAACTCCTATTCCACAGATCCTCTGAACGCAACAAGGCTTTACGTTCGTCACCGTTTTAGATGTCAACATGGGATTTTGGACCATTCCTCTTGCTGTTCCGTCTCAAAAGGTATGTACTACCATTCTACCATGGGGTAAGTATGCGTACAGGCGCCTGCCGATGGGCCTCGCTTCGTCCCCGGACATTTTTCAGGAGCGAATGTCCTCAATCTTCGCTGACATGCCTAATGTCATCGTCTATCAAGACGACTTGTTGATTACATCTAACGGTATGTTTGAGGATCATTTAAAAATGTTGGATTTAGTTTTACAAAGATTGTCACAATTTAATCTACAGGTCAACCACAAGAAAAGCAAGTTCTGTGGTCACGAAGCCGACTTCCTCGGTTTTCGTCTTACTCGCAATGGCATTCTTCCTCAGACGAAGAAAGTTCAAGCCATTCTTGATATTGCCCCTCCTAAGAATGTCCGTCAAGTCCGTTCCTTTCTCGGTGCCATTAATCATTACAAACAGTTGATCCCACAGAAGTCTCATCTCTGTGCCCCTCTCACTCATCTGATGAAGAAAAACATCCCGTTCAAATGGACCCGCGAATGCCAAATCAATTTTGACAAGCTAAAACAATCTCTGGCCAATTCAGTTGCTCTTGCTTACCCAGATTTTTCAAAGCCCTTTATCATCCACACTGATGCTTCCAAATTTCAATTAGGTGCTGTGATTTCACAGGAAACACCCCAGGTACGCCTAATTGCATTTTATTCACGAAAACTTACTGACCCACAAACTCGTTATTCCATTATCGAATTAGAGCTTTTATCCATTGTTGAAACCCTTAAAGAGTTTCATACCATCCTCTATGGCCATTCGATTGTTGTCTGTACTGACCACAAAAATCTCACCTTTGATAACTTCAACACTGATCGAGTCAAAAGGTGGAGGTTGATTGTCGAGTCGTATGGACCAGAGATCCGTTATATCAAGGGAGTGCATAATGTCTTTGCCGATGCTCTCTCTTGATTGCCGATTAAGCCGTCTGTTTCTGCACCTGACAATGTCCATTCCCTATTCGCTATCGATCCCGATGATTTTCCCCTTGCCTATCCTATCATCAGCCGCTCTCAACAAGATGACCGTCGACTCCAAGAAGAAATTGTTCAGCACCCCAATCATTACGAAGTCCGTGTTCTCCAAGAACACCCCATTGTTTTTTTTCATCGGAGGATTGTTGTGACTCCCGAGCTCCGTGATCCACTACTCCAGTGGTATCACACCCAATTGTTACACCCGGGCGAAGATAGATTGTTGAATTCAGTGAAGCAGCATTTCACCTGGAAAAATATGACGAGAGACGTAAAGAATTTGGTGAGAATGTGTGATTTTTGTCAGAAATTTAAAAGACAGAAGAAAAATTACGGTATTTTACCTCCGGTTCTCCATGATCAACATCCGTGGAACGCAGTCTGTGTCTATTTGATCGGACCGTGGAAGATCCCAGATCAGAATCGATCAATTTTAGCACTTACCTGTATCGATCCGTGCCCTCGATACCTGGAGATTGGATTGTTATCAGACAAAACTGGTGAGTCTGTCTCGTTTTTGTTTGATTATCAGTGGCTTTCTAGATTCCCTAGGCCACTTGAGTGTGTGCATGACAATGGCAGTGAATTTGTCTCGATTGAATTTCAAGAATTACTGCAGAGTTATGGAATTGCTAGTAGGGTAACGACGGTAAGAAACCCTCAAGCGAATGCGATTGTTGAAAGAGTACATCAAGTACTCGCCAATATGTTGCGCACCTCCAATTTGCAAGAAAATCCGTTAGACACTATCCAAAAAACCCGTCAGATGCTACGTATCGTTCAGTGGGCTGTTAACACTACGTACCACTCTACGCTACAAGCCTCTCCCACACAGTTAGTTTTTGGCCGTGACATGATTATGCCTACTACCTATTTAGCCAACTGGGCGGCCATTCAAGCACGTAAGCAAGCTAGATCTCTACGTGACAATGCCCGTGAAAATAGTTGCCGTATTCCCCATGAGTACAGAGTTGGAGATCAAGTTTTAATTCGTCGTTCCCTGGACAATTTAGGAAAGTTACAATTGCCCACGGAAGGCCCATTTACGATTGCGAGTATTGAGAATCTACCTATCAATGGTACGGTTGTTGTTGACCATGGCGACTCACTTGAAACAATCAATATTCGTCACCTACTCCCTTACTTCCAACCGCAATGTGTGAAGAAGATAGGTGGAGAGTGGAAAGAGAAAGAATAAGATAAAGAGAGAAAAACAGAGAGAGTAGTAGTCACAATGAGAGAAAGATTGAGATGATAACATAGAGAAATTGAGAGAATGAGATAGACAAAGAGAGATTGGGAGGGAGAGAGGAGAGAGAGGAGAGAGATGGTAATGAGAGGAGAGGGAGAACAAGAGAAAGAAAGGATTATTATTTAAGTTTGAAGGACACAAGAGGAAACGTTGTTACTACTACTCCTCTTCTTCCTCCTCCTCTGGATATGCCTCCTCCAACTCTGACTGATTCGTCCACACGACGGATGGAGATGATTATTTGTCATAAAAAAAACAAAGTGAACACAAAAATAAAAATAAAAATAAAAAGATATAAGAAAACAAAAAACAAAAGGAAAAGTGGAAAAGTAACAAATAGGAAAGATAGTAGGCATGTGAACCGCCTTGATAAAATAATCAGTAGGAATTTACACTCGAATGAAATTTTAGTATCTAATAGGAATAGTTATTTATTTAGTACTAAAAATGAAAGTAGTGTAGATAGGACATCTGAGGATGTTCCTAAACCTCTGACTTTCTCAATGTCCACTGTAATAAAAATGATTTCTCTGTTGTTCATCGCAGACTAGTCACACTAGCTCGTGGATCCTGGTTCCACCCATAGCATCGTGAAACGCTTTTTCGTCAATGAAGTGCAAAATAGAAAGATGCAGAAGAACAAAGTCTCCTACAACGTTG
Source organism: Chaetoceros muelleri (assembly GCA_019693545.1). NCBI lineage: Eukaryota > Bacillariophyta > Thalassiosirophyceae > Chaetocerotales > Chaetocerotaceae > Chaetoceros > Chaetoceros muelleri. The sequence goes on along the minus strand of JAAMXU010000041.1, from coordinate 5,854 downwards.
CGGGGGGCAGTTCTATACTAAATATGAGGTTAAACTGGGAGTCAGTTTGCCCAAATTCAGCCAAACAAATGTTGTCCGACATTGCTTTGCTATCTATGATAGCGATGGTGAAGGAATAGGTTATGATATTATGATTGGCCAGGATCTCTGTAAGCTTTTGGGACTTGATCTGCACTATAGTGATTGCACCATTCAGATGAATGGCATGTTTATCGTTATGAAAAGCAGCAATTTCCCTATTAAATGAGCAGACATATCGTCCAGAGAAATCAAACAAGTGATCACACGGGCCGAAGAACCGAAGGTCACAGCTGAGGCAGCTGAAAGGATAGTCAAAATCCTTGACAGTGATTATCACAAAGTAGATTTGCAAAAAGTGGTAGCCAAGGCAACACAACTGAACAAATGGCAGCAGCTCAGCTTGCTCAGGCTTCTTCAGAAGTATGAAGCGCTGTTTGATGGAACACTGGGGAAGTGGAATACTGATCTGGTCAATATTGAGCTACACGAGGATGCTAAGCCTGTTAGCTCTAGATATTATCCTGTTCCAAAAATAAACAAAGAAACCTTTAGAAAAGAGTTACTTCATTTAGTTCTTGACATTGGAGTGCTGACTCCAGTGCAAGATTCAGAATGGGGAACACCTGTATTCATTATCCCAAAGAAGGATGGTACAGTGCGCTTCATTACTGATTATCACAAAGTCAACAAACTAATCAAAAGAAGGCCATATCCCTTGCCATGTATTGCCAATATGTTCGAAGAGTTGGAAGGATTCCAATTTGCTTCAGCATTGGATCTGAACATGGGATATTATACAATTCGGCTGACACCTGGAGCCAAAGATTTGACTACTATCATTACCGAATTTGGCAAGTTTCGATACAACGTCTTACCTATGGGCATGTGTTGCTCTGGGGACATATTTCAAGCCAAGGTAGATCAGCTACTTGGCAATATCAAAGGTGTCAAGACTTACATTGACGATATTCTGGTCATAAGTAAAGGCTCTTTTGATGACCATCTGAAGTAGTTGGACACTTGCTTCAAAAGAATCCAAGAAGCCGGACTGAAAGTCAAGGCTGATAAATGTAGTTTCGGCCTTAGTGAGATTCCATATCTAGGATACATTATCTCACACGAAGGTATCAAACCTGATCCTGTGAAGATTCAAGGGATCATGGATATGAACCGGCCAACAACAACCACTGAAGTGAGAACTATCATTGGATCTATTCAATACTATAGAGATATATGGAGACGACAATCTCTCATTCTCTCTCCACTCACCAAAGTATCTAGTGATCCCAAAAATAAAAAGCTCGTATGTAATGACAAACTGGAGTCCGCATTCCTCGAATTGAAACGAATGGTGTTGCGAGAGACACCTCTAAATTACCCTGATTGGAATAAGCCATTTGACATACATACAGATGTCTCTGATAAACAGTTGGGTGCTGTTATCAGTCAAGATGGAAAGCCGATTGCATTCTTCAGTCAAAGACTATCGAAAGCACAACAAAACTACTATACTACGACAGAGAAAGAACTTCTCTCAATCGTATAATGTCTCAAACAGGTTTGAGGTATACTGTTTGGTTACGAAATTAATGTGTTTTCAGACCATAAGAATTTGGTTTATGCAGCTACGGTTTCAGAATCACAAAGAGTGATGAGATGGAGACTAATGCTCAAAGAGTTTGGTCCAAACATTCAACATATCGCTGGCATTGATAATGTTGTAGCTGATATGCTAAGCCGTGTGCCCTCGGCAAAGAGTGACTGAGATGAGCTTGAACCCAGCAATGCTCAACATCACGTTAAAGAATTATTAGTCTTAGAGGTAGATACAGTGAATGATGATGGTTTTCCCCTCTCGCTCATCAAGGTGTTCAATGAGCAACAAAAAGAACTAAATAATAGTAAATCTAAAATAAAAGCACTTTAAAAGATAAGAAATCCGGATATTGTCGCCGCCATTTTGAAGGCCATACATTGATTATGTATGAGAATAAGATATATGTACCCGAATCTCTTCGTGGATGCACGATAGAGTGGTATCATTACTATCTTAATCACCCTGGTGGTGATCGCCTGGCTAATACATTATTACAAGTATGCTATTGGAAGGGCCTGACACATCAAGCCAAGCAGTTTGCTGAGGCGTGTCAGCAATGCCAAAAGTTTAAAAGGCACAAGGTGCATTACGGATTGCTCCCACCCAAAGACATAGGAGAACTCTGACCATGGCATACTGTTCATGTAGACCTGATAGGTCCATATACAGTCACTGCAAAACAACAACAACCGGCAAAGAAAATAGTTAGCACTGAGCTGAAGCTCACATGCATGACCTTCATCGATCCAGCTACTGGATGGTTTGAAATAGCAGAAGAAGTGCCTACTTACGATCTCAATAAGGTCAAAGCAGGTAATAAAGAATATATTGATAAAACCTCTGCTAGAATAAGTCAATTATTTAATAACTATTGGCTATCAAGATATCCGTGGCCAGTTGAAGGTGTATAGGACAACGGCTCAGAATTTAAGAATGATTTTCAGCCTCTAATCAAATATTTTGATATAAAGCCAAAATGCACAACCATGGAGAATCCACAGGCAAATGCACCGGTTGAGCGAGTACATCAAGTAATTCATAACATGATTCACACTAAAGATTTAGGCAATCGCGTATTTGATTACATTGATCCTTGGGGCGATCCTCAGTTCAATTGCTTGGGCTACTATACGTGCATTGTATCACTCAACAGCACTAGGCGCCACTCCTGTGCAATTAGTCTTCCAACATGATATGACTTTTACTATAAAGACTATTGTAGATTGGAGAATGATTACTGCTCACAAACAAAAACAAGTAATCAAAGATAACCTCAGAGAAAATAAAGGTCGGATCGACCAACAATACTCTGTTGGTGATAAAGTCTACTTGCGACCGACAGGAGGCATCCAGCGCAAGTTAGAAATGCAGAAGAAAGGACCGTACCACATCACGCATGTGTTTACAAATGGTACTGGCCACCTCCAGATTGGAGCAACCAATGATAAAGTTAACATTCAAAGAATCGAACCAGCTTTTGAAATATAATAGCATCCACTCCAATCTGTGGTAGAACACCACAGATTTGGGGGGGCAATGACATAGATGTGCTACAGCAATAAATATGTGTTAGTAGTTTTACGGTTAACCTGTCGGTTAACTCGTCACACATATATTGTGCATAGTATTCAATGGCGGTAGTATCTTTTTTTATTAGCTACGGTGATTGTCCGTTAGACATCACATACTAATTTTTTTAATCTACAATCTAATTTATAAATTTTTAATCATTGCTGTAATTGAACTCTGTTCAATTATCTTTCGTTCTTTTAAATCTGTTTTCTCCCTTTTCCACAACCGAGAGTCAGTCGTGGCATGTTCTTGTCTTGTAGTAGCAGCATTAGTAGCAGAACACCAGTTGTTGCTTGGATCATTGCTGCGTGTTATCGTGTTCGTCCGCCTATTTAATATTCCATACTAGTGGTGAGTTACATTCTTCATCCCAGTAATCAGCAAGAAAAATATTGCTTACTCTCCTCTTTCTTTACGTCGTAGAACAAGAGGAAAAGACAAAAGACCACACAAAGAAGACCCAGCCCAGGGAGGAGAAATGCAAGCAAGCAAATAGTAAGGACAAGAATTGCTATTCACATATAAGTAATCAAAAAGTTGAATTGAACGATAATTAATTAAGAGCAAATGTATTGCAACTAACTGCTAATTACTCCCATGATTCTACTAGTACACTACATCGTACTACGAGTAGTATGAGGATGGTCAGCAAGAAGCAATGGTTAGTACTAGTGCTATAATTTGCTATATTGTAAGTATGACAAAAATAAAACAAAGTAGCATTAAAAAGATTATAAATTAATTTTTTTTTCAATCTCCATGACATGTGATTGATTTCATTCAAATGAAACGAGATAAGTTTTTTTGCTTTTTGCCCTTCATCTTAGGACTTCAAAATTTTGGTTTCAGGGTTTTTGCCTCCCAGTACACTAACACGTAAGATCTACATACGAGTGGTACCGTATGTACTTGAGTTGAATATGTTAATCCACAAACGTCCTGCACTATTACCATACCAGGTAACCCTAACCAAATCGTGTGTAGAGTTCGAAACATTCATTTTAAAAAATTGGATTATGAAAAAGATGCTTTTAGCCGTGGATGCAATGGCAATGTGCTCTGTAATGTACCAATGGACAATAATCAATGACATTTTATACCTTTTTAGTGCTTATGACGCACAGCGAAAAGCTTTTCTCTCCTGTCTCTGTCTGTGCTGTACTTCTCTTTTTCTCTCTCTGTGAAGTGGTGGAGAAAAAATACCTCTGCCTGTGGTCGAGAGATCATTACATGAATGTGCGATTGAAATTACGAAGCCATCGCGCACCACCCTGCTCTAGGTTGAATCGATAGTATTGTCTTGCAATACATAGGATTACGGCAGCCTTGCAACTTTAACTGCATTGCGCCACAGAGCACTTATTACTCCTCCTTGCTACTGAACACTGCGGCCTCTCCATCCTTCTCTTTGCCATCCACATTTTACTGTATCGTCAAAACGACTGTCGATTCTTGCTTTTTGCTGATCGTTCGTGAATAATTTGTGAGGACGTGACGAGGACTTTTTGAGCTTATCAGAATACCATAATGTGTACAGCAAATCAAGAAACGGCGAAACGAATCCGGAGTCATGGTACTACTAGGAACAAAAGTAGGAGAGGAGTTCCACACCTCGTTTTAATTTTCGTAGTGCTTGCAGGTGGACTAGTCGTGTTTAGTGCCTACTTCCGAAATGAAATCATTCACAGACTGGAGTACTATCATTTAGACGGAATTGGTACTAGTCTTCGATATAGCAATCACGACCGGTGGCGAACCGGTCAACGTGGTCGAGCAGATTCTTCTAAAAGAATATTGAGTGATGAAGACTACATGGATCGTTACCTACAATTCACAGACGATGATAGACATAACAATGGACCAGATGGTCAAGATGCCACCAATGGACCGACTATTTTTGGATATACGAAAATGCCTTCATCTCGTCCAACGCGAGTTCCTAGCTCCTCTCCTTCTGCTCGTCCTTCGAAACGTCCTTCGGCTAGTCCGTCAAACGTCCCAAGTAGGATCCCTTCAGGTATGGAATGCAAAAATTTCATTTTTTCTACTGTTGTTGCCGCATTTTTTCCTCTTTCTCAACGATGAATAATTTAATTTAATTTTCAAAGGTGCGCCTACTTTTTTACCATCGAGCAGTCCGAGTGGAAAACCATCTTTGGAACCAACTGCTTTACCAAGCAAAGTTCCATCCATCCGGCCAAGTTCCTCTCCGTCGGCGTTGCCTTCTGCATCGCCGGAAAGTTCGCCAAGTACCATTCCAACAGGTAAGCCAACGTTTTCACCATCGTTTATCCCATCCTCTCTTCCAAGCAGTGATCCTTCGCAGAAGCCAAGTTTCCTTCCCAGTGGATGGCCTTCAGGATCACCAGAAGGATTGCCGAGTCAGAGTCCGTCTGGTCAGCCAACGATTGTGCCATCTGTAGAAGCAAGTTTGATGCCGAGTAGACTGCCTTCTGGGTCACCAGAAGAATCACCAAGCGAAAGTCCTTCAGGTAAGCCAACGCATGTGCCATCTGTAGAACCGAGTCGGATACCAAGTGAACTCCCGTCTGGGTCACCAGAACAATCACCGAGCCAGAGTCCGTCAGGGAAACCAACGAATATGCCATCTGTTGAACCAACTCGAGTACCAAGTAGAATGCCTTCTGCGTCGCCAGAAGAATC
>JAAMXU010000035.1:18578-79936 GCA_019693545.1 Chaetoceros muelleri | reverse complement strand
ATAAAAACTGTACAACTCAAAGTTTTGCACTGTCATATTCAGTCCAAGTATCTTTCTTGGTCATCAGTGCTATCCAATATTCCAAGCTCATAATTTCCGCGGTTTCTACCATCATTCTTACTCCTTCTTGACCTAACCTTTCCCCCAAAATAAAGCTGTAAAACATTCCGATCGAATTTCAGTAGAACTTCTTTGATCCCCCAAGAGGCATTTTCGGTATATCCATTAGCGGCTGACAATACTAGTGAGTCCTCCTCCTCACTTTCAACATTCTGTTCATCTGAAGGCTCCTCATCTTTCATTCCTGAAATGGAAAGAATCCTCTCTGTGAATCCCCCGCAGATAATTGTCGTTGTTAGACATATGGACAACGTTGCAGTAACATATGTTGCTCCATTTTCACCTGGCATATTTTCAGCCAGTGCGTAGGCAATCGCACCGCGCAACCCAACAAACCAGAGCACCAGTTGCATTTTGAGGGTAACTTTACTTGATTTTCTCTTCCGTTGGATATTTGATAAGCAACTTAAAGGGAAAATATTTAAGAATCGCCCAATGATACAAAAGAGCATCGCATACAATGAAAACTGAATGTTCCAATCCTTGAATTTTCCCGTGAAAACTCCCATCCCCATATAGAGAAACACAATCGTCTCAGATGTTGTCGATAGGGTGGCAAATATCTGCTCTGCTGCATGCCTCGAGCCTCTAGAAAGATTGTACGAGTTGTAGTGGCTCAAAACAACGCCATTGACAAACAAAGCCATGACGCCACTTAAACCAAGACTTTCTGCTGTGGCATAGCACAAGTAGCAGAAAAGGAACAACAGAGTCGATTCCAACTTTGAATAGTTTTGTATCGAGGTGTTTTTATAGATAAAAGAAGTCAACAAACCAAGTGATGCACCCACAATAATAGACAATATTGCTACGGCAAAAAATGCAAGAATGACCTTGGGTATATCCCCTTCTGATAGATCAGGAGTCTCGGGATCGTAGTACGTGCGAAAGGTATTGAATAAAACAATCGCCACCGCATCATTGAGAACGCTCTTTCTCAATATATGTTTCAATAGAACAACAGGACCGTCATAGAAAGTACAAAGTCAGTCTCTTGTCCAAAAGTTCAGCTTCCAATTATGATTTCTACTCAAGTAAGTGGTGAGGTACGTACTTACCTCTCCAAAGACCAAACTATACAAAAGTTTGTTGCATCGTAGCTCCGGATTATTCATAATTGACAGAGTAGCCACAGGATCCACTGCAGATATTAAACTCCCAAACAGTAGAGCCTCCATCGGATTGGTTGTACTTATTCCATAAATAAGACCCCTTTTTGCAAAAAAGAATGTAAGGAAACCCACCACAAATGTTGATACAATTGTACCAAAAATTGCATAGAGGACAATGGTGCCCAGATTTTCAAAAAAGCTTTTCTTTTCTAAACTGTAACCAGCCTCAAAAATTATGGGAGGCAGGAGTACAAAGAAAAAGAATTCTGGAGAAAACTGATAAAGAGTCAAGTCATTGAGGAAAAAAGACACCAAGGCTCCTATGGCAATTCCGATGATCATGGCAGCAGCACTGTCCGCAGACGAGTCAGTATAAAAACCGAATGAATGAGTAAACACTATTTATTGACATTTCTCTCTCTCTTATTTCTAATTAGATGCACTTACCTTTCTGGTAGAAAGTATATTTTATATTCCTTGATCAAGTATGCAAGCAAAATGCAAATGATTAGAATTACGTTGAGGAAAACTGCAGCGTATGCATCTTCCTCGTGCAATTCCTCAGGATCTACAAGTAGAACTGACGAAGGCTGTTGTGTAGGCGCCCTGAACCCTCGTGACCAAATCTTGTTGTCATTTTGATTCTTCGCGTCTACACCTTGCACGATCATCGGTATTACTATTTGGTACATTGAAAACGAGTGTTGTTTGTTCTTCTGTTGCGGTTGTTACATTATTTGATCGACTGGCTCTTTTTTTTTCACTCAGCGTGTGTTTTGTGTTTTCATTTTTTTTCATCTACTAGAGAGATCTTTGCAAGAAAAAGTGTCTTTGTTTTTTCGCGCGCGTTGACGGTACACTAAATGTTATGATAAACGGGGGTACCCACTTTTTTTGGGATTTTGATGGTACCTACGTTTCCAAGACACCTTCTCCACTGGTACCCACGTTTGTGAGGTATCCACCTTTATTAGGGACAAGGCACAGTATTTAGTACAGGTTATTTTCATCTACAATAAAGAAAGATTTTCTGTAGTTCAGTACATGTAAAGGAACTGTAGAGTACATACTGGGATACACGTTTACATTTACATTGTGAATGGTATACACTTTTCAAAAAAGGGGGGTCCCAGGGGTGTATACACGTTTACAAAAGTATACACTTTTCGCATAACATTTAGTGTATGTAGAGTACGTACGTAGTGGATGTCATCATTTTTGTCGTACAGTACAACTCCGACTAAGAAATTTTAAGTAATTTTAAGTAATCCGGCCTACGGAATGGTGGTACATTTTCTACAAGGGATAACGAAATATAACGAAATATGACCCTGTGGTATGTCCTACCGTACGACGTACGTACAATGACAGAAAAGTCATCGGGAATCATTTTTGTACAGGATTATTACAGAGAGATGGCTGAGAAGATTCTAACCACCTGGCCAAAACGCACCCCATAGTCACTCGACTAAGGTTTAGAGATATCAATCGATATTCTTTCACACCCCTTCGTTTCGGGCAGGTTTGTTTCCTACTGTAGAAGGTGACCAGGCTTCCAGTGGGGTGGTCCTTTTGACCCCAGCGTGATACCCAAATCAGTTTTACAGGCAAGGACGGATTCGTAAGGCTGCCCCGCACCATAACGTAAAATGTAAATCCTTACCTCACGTATTTTCGCAAAAGGTTTTTCCCCTACTAACTTTCACGTATAAATTAATACCCTTTTGCCAACTAGTTGATTTTTGCTCGATTTTACGTCGGTAAATCCGGACCCCCGGATTTACGTCAACGTAAAATCAAAAATACGAGGGTGGAAAGCATAATCCACCAGTTTCACAGCTCCCCTCTCTAAAAATAATAAGCATTGACATTGACGGATTATCAACAACAACAAAGCAACGAAACAATTCACCAAGCATTCCTGTAAATAATTTTATTTCGATTATGGTATATTGTAGTGTAATTAATAGAAAAGAAAGAGGGAGATTAGTGGAATGTGTTTTATTGATGCATTGGCTAATAATGTGATAGAATGGCTTTTATATTAATGCTGTATGTTGTAGTGCTGCTGTGTGCTGTACTGTAGGCTGTAGAAAAGACTCGCTTCATGACGAGATTTACGTTTTACATTTTGCGTTACGGTGCGGCGTGGGGGGGAAGGAGTAACGTAAAATACCTATTTTCGATTTTACATTTTACGTTTTACGTCACGGTGCGGATCAGCTTAAGTGAACCCTCATGCTGAAATAATGAACGTCATAGGTTATTAGGAAAGTATCCATTTATTTATGCCTTAGCATTCGGTTCGGATCGCTGCTTCTAAGTTCACATTTTAGATTGTAGTACATGAATAATCTTATAATTTTGTCTTTATGCTTTATCTTTATTGAGTTACGTCATTGTGTATACACATCTACAACTCTTATAACAATGATTGAGACTCCTGGCTGTTACATATAAGTCGAATTTTAAAAGATTAGTGAATTGGAAAAAGTTAAATTAGAACAACCTTTTGATGATGGAACTAAGGTCAAGGTAGAAGTTCCGCTCTTTACCGGACAACAAGGTTTAGAAGGATTAGTATATATTGTTGATAGGTTTAAAGATGCTTGTAAGACATTGGATTGGATCGAAGGAACCGAAATGTTTGAAGGTTTTGCCAAGATCCTCCAAGGTCAAGTGTATACTTATTGGATGGATGAAGTATTAAAGGAATTCCCAAATGAAGATGGCCAAACACCCGAATCATTCGAAGAAGCCATTAATATGATGAAAATATCTTTTGGAGGAGGAACGATGGCAAGAAATCACATATTGCAATATATTCAAAGCAATGATTGCAAGAAACCACGCAAATCGACAGTCGAAGAACATGTGAGGAGAATTGTTGCATTAATATCACTAGCTAATCAATCAGCAGGAACCGATGCCGAAGTGACTAAAATCAAAACAAACGAATTACTATTGTCCACCATGCCTAATCAATGGCAACAAAATTTTAAACTCTCAGGACATACTATTGTTGATTTGACCACTGATAAGTTCATCACTTATTTCAGTGAAGTCAAAAGTGTTTATGATTCCGAACAATCGACGGGAAGAAACACTTCGCAAGGCAGAGGATCAAGATTCTTCGGACGAGGATACGGCCGCACAGGACAGTTTTGGAACAGGGGAGGAGGACGTGTTGCTTTCGGACGCGGTGGTGGAATAGGAAGAACATATAATAATTGGAGAAGAGGTGGTGGTTCGCGTTACAATTATAATAATTTTCATAGAGGAGGATATGGAAATAATTATCAACGAAACGGATCGAATTCGAAAAATCGATTTAATAATTACAGAGGAAGAGGATTTAATAGATCAGGAAGAAATGTGAACGGGAGGTATAATAATAATGAACAACAAAGCAACAATGATCACCATCAAAATTATTGGAATGATAATAGTTGGCAACAAAATTGGAATCCAATGAACAATAATAATAATCATGGAAATGAAGAAAGTGCGAATGCACAAGAAAATAGAATCATTGAAGTCAATCATTGGGAAACAATTAATAATACCAATAATAGACAAGAATGGGATCGAACAAGATATCGTTATAACCCATCAGGAAGATAAGTAAGGAACGGGTACGATGGTACCAGGAATACATAGCAAGCAACGCTTGAAAGATAGTGTTGTTGGAAGCTGTACATATTACATACATACATGCGTATACGTACATGATTATGAATCAAATGAGAACTCAGCATGAGAACCTATGTGATAAAATGAATGATTTGATTATACGAACATACATATCATACATATCAAAGAATAAAAGGAGAAAGAATATAATATCTTTAGGATTGAACAATATTATCATCATGAAACTTAATTTTCAATACTTCACAGAGTTTTTGCATGGTCAATTGCAAACGTTGGAAAAAGAATTAAAGGAAAATGATTTATATCATCAAGAAGAGATTAAAGAAGATGACGATTTAGTTCCAACAACGTTGATTATTCCCCTTAAAATACAAAACATTCATAATGATAAACTGATGATCTGTCTATTGGACTCCGGAGCATCAGATACGATAATTAAACAAGACCGGTTGCCAATAAATGTTGTGCCAAAAGTCTTACAATCACCAATTATATCGAACACATTAATAGGACAACAAAAGATCAAGACTTACGTTCAATTGGAAGATATTATTTTACCTGAATTTCCACATTCATGTAAAATTGAACAAGCGAAAGCATATGTTGTTGATTCAACGAATTGCAATTATGATATAATTATCGGAAGAGATTTTTTAAGGAAGAATAAAATTCATCTATCGTTTGAAGATGATACAGTCTCATGGTTAAATGAACATGTAAAGATGAAACCAAATCAATTTTGGCATAAGCGAATTAATTGGTATCATTCACTAGTAAATACAAACGAGCAACATGAGGAATTGTTAAATGAAAATTATAGTATCGGTCAACAACATCAAACAATTAAGCATTCAAAATATGAATCTACAAAACCTGAAGAAGTGATTGAATTACAAAAACATATAAACCAAAATCAAAAACAACAATTATTAAATGTTCTGACGCAACATCCCATTTTATTTAGCGGTCGACTTGGAAGGTATCCACATCAAAAAATTCATTTAGACGCATACGAAAACATTAAACCTTTTCACGCTAAACCATATGCAGTACCATACATTCATCAGCAAGTGTTTAAAGATGAATTACAACGATTATGCACTATTTGAGTATTAGAACAATGCGGAAGATCTGAATGGGGAGCAGGAACTTTTATCATCCCAAAAAAAGACGGTAGAGTAAGATGGGTATCAGACTTTCGAATGTTAAATAAAGCACTGAAAAGAAAAATTTATCCTCTCCCAAAAATTCAAGAGATATTACAACGACGAAAAGGATATAAATACTTCACTAAACTTGATCTAAGCATGCAATATTATGCTTTTGAGTTAGATGAAGAAAGCTCGGAACTTTGCGTTATAGTCATGCCATTCGGAAAATATAAATATAAAAGATTACCGATGGGTATCTGTCTCTCAACAGATATTGCACAAGAAATAATGGAAAAGGTACTACGAGACATCAAAAATGTTGAAATTTATTTAGATGATATTGGAATTTTTAGTGACGATTGGGATTCACATCTCAAAACAATTCAATTAGTATTGATCAAATTAGAAGAAAATGGTTTCTCGGTAAACCCGTTGAAATGTGAATGGGCCGTTCAAGAAACAGATTGGTTAGGATATTGGCTCACACCGCAAGGATTAAAACCATGGACAAAAAAGATAAAAGCAATTCAAGCAATACAAGCACCCACAAATCTACGACAATTATGCTCTTTTATAGGTATGATCAATCATTACAAAGAAATGTGGCCCCATCGATCACACATAATGTCGCCATTAACATCATTAACCGGACATAAATTTCAATGGAATGACACATGTCAAAAGGCCTTTGAGCACATTAAATCACTGATAACGGAAGATGTTCTACTTGCATATCCTGATCACAATTTACCATTTGAAATTCAAACAGACGCCAGTGATTATCAATTGGGCTCAGTAATAAAACAAAAAGGAAGACCTGTTGCATATTTTTCTAAAAAACTCAACAAAGCACAAAAAAATTACACTATCGAAGAAAAAGAAATCCTGTCAATCGTTGAAACATTAAAAACATTTCGATCAATGCTTCTTGGCGCTCAAATACACATATTCACGGATCATCTCAATTTAACATACCATAAGTTTACCACTCAACGAGTACTACGACAACGACTATATATTGAAGAATTCAGTCCACAATTTCATCATATACCAGGACGCGATAATAAAATAGCCGATGCCTTATCAAGATTACCCAGTAAAAATGAAGAACAACAAATACAACACATAAACAACGAATGCTATGTCAATAGTCCACCTCTGCAAGAACTACAATATCCATTAGATTATAATAACATTGCACAACAACAAGTCCAAGATCAATTACTATTGGAAGCAATGCGAATTAATCCAACTCAATTTTGTGTCAAAAATATTAAAAATGTCGATTTAATAGTTCAAACTAATCAACCCGATGGTAAAGAAAGGATATGTATACCAGAAACAGCCCTCAGATCAATAGTTGTTTGGTACCATTTGACACTTATGCATCCCGGAGAAACCAAATTATTCGATACGATACACTTACAATTCGTTCACCCAAAATTGAGACATATTGTCAAAACTATTGTTCAGAATTGTGAATTATGTCAAAGATATAAACATTCAATTCATAAATACGGACAACTACCTCCTAAACAAGCAACAGAACAACCAAGGGAAACAATAGCAGTCGACTTAATTGGACCATGGAATATCATAATCAACAATATAAACCTAGGTGTCCTAAACGCAATCACCATGATAGACATTGCTACAAATATCACCGAATTAATCAGATTAGATGACAGAGATTCCCGTCATGCAGCACAAGCATTTGAAAATAATTGGTTATCAAGATATCCCTCACCAACATATTGTTTACATGACAACGGTGGAGAATTTCTAGGAGAACCATTCCAATTATTACTACAATGACATAACATTCGTAACAAAACCACAACTATAAAAATCCCAGAGCTAATGCAATATGCGAAAGAATGCATCTCACAATCGAAAACATGATACGAACTTCAATTCACGAACGCCCAAATGAAATCAATCAACAACATATATCCCAAATTATAGACAATGCATTATCTTCATGTATGTTTGCCCTTCGAGCAGCTACACATCAAACATTAAAAACAACCCCATCAATAATAGCTTTCGGAAGAGACATGATTTTCAACACACCACAAAATATTAATTTACAAAATATTCAAAACAAACGACAACTACAAATAAATATCAACAATGAAAGAGAAAACAAAAAGCGAACTAATTATCAATATCAAATCGGCCAATACGTATTAATTAAAATTGATAATCCCGCAAAACTGCAAGAAAGATTTCAAGGACCTTACCAAATACTTCATATTAACAACAATGGAACCATTATCATAAGAAGAAACAATAACACAACACAAACAATAAATATTCGAAGAATCAGACCATTTTTCACACAAGAATGATTTGATTAAAATACAAATCATGAAGGAGAAGAGTGAAATAATGAACGTCATAGGTTATTAGGAAAGTATCCATTTATTTATGCCTTAGCATTCGGTTCGGATCGCTGCTTCTAAGTTCACATTTTAGATTGTAGTACATGAATAATCTTATAATTTTGTCTTTATGCTTTATCTTTATTGAGTTACGTCACATGCGGCTTCAACTCCAAGCGCTAAGTAACCATGAGAAGATTCTAACCACCTGGCCAAAACGCACCCTTCAGATATCAATCGATATTTTCTCAGATGGCTGTGTATTTTGTACGCATACGGTACGGTACCAGGTACCAACCTACTGTTTACAGCGAAAATCGAAAAAGCTTACGATTTGCGATACGTACACACCATACTCCAGGTCTGGTCCTCCTCTCATCATCCATTCAGGTAATACGTACAGACGTCGACTGAGACTACGATAACCGTGCACAAGTCCAGGTTTGAATTCACAGAATACAGTTCATCGATCATCCTCCGCTCTCCGCTCCCACACAATAATCACCAATACTATGGCGAAAACAGTGCTTCGGGTAAAGCGGCGAAGGGACGATCCTTCACCTCCTGAAATATTTGAACTTCAAACGAAACCTTTCGTACGGCGAAAAAGGTCAAGGAAGGATGCGGATGATGAAGCAGCTGATCAGGTTACTTCCATGCTGGGAAACTCGTCCCTTCTTGGAACCCCCCTACCACCACCAGTGGGAATAAACGATAGCAGCTCTTTGAAAGCCATACAACAAACGCAGACGATGTCAAATTCTCATGGTGGTGCCCAAACTGAATCCTCATTCAAAGTCATTTTTCGGAAAGTAGAACCGTCTTCACACAAGCGGAAAGCGCATCCTGATGAACACGTGAAAATAGTAGATGCGACAGTGGATTCGTCTCTTGGGAAACACTCTCCATTTGAAAAGATAAATGAGCAGAATGGATTTGATGTTGGTCGAGAATCGCACATGCACAAACGGACAAAATTTAGTTTGCGCATGGTTGAAACTCGTGTTGTCAATGAACAACAATTTTGGGAAGGCCAAGAATTTCAAAAACAAAGTGTACAACTTACATATAATAATAGGACCCAATCACAAAAAATTATCAAAACAGCACATATTAAAAATGGAAGTTGTAATGCTCGGCGACGAAGATCAAATCTCAGGGATCGAATGAAACAAAGAGCAAGTACAGCCCCCAAGACCAGTTCCCGTGCAAGAGGTTCTAGAATATTGGATCCATTGTCCAAAATGATCGACGATAGTCTACGATCAATCCACCAAGGTTCCAACATGTTGTACAATCCAACGCAGAGTATACTGCAGCATATTGGATTGCTACAAGAGCAGTCGCAGTCTGGTGGATTATTAGCAAATCTTGTGAATTGGCAATGTACGGATGGGTCAGGGACTATTTTGCACATTTGTGCATTGGTTAATTCTATAGAGGGGGCACAAGCTGTTTGTCACTGCTATCCAAATCTACTTGACGTTTGGAAGAAGGATGGAGATGGTAGAACAGCAATGGATGTAGCTAGAGAAACGGAAGCCAAGGGTGTCTTGGATGTCATCAACGCTCATTTTCATGGTGGGGAACTAGAACATGAAGAACATGACCATGAAGACGTAGACGCAGACTATGTGTATGATTTGTATTGTCTAGATTCTTATCATTTGCATCAACAAAATGCAAATCAAAGTGCCACGAGTAATCAAGAACAACAACCAAGTCGTGATAAAGAGGACCCTCAGTCTCGCATTCGAGAAATCCAAGATGATTGTACTGAGGCCGATAAGTTAGCAAGTAATAATTCTATATCAATGACCAAAACTCAGGGTGGCTTGACCTGTGATACCCAGGGTTCTCAATCTCCAACTCAGTTGTCGTCTACCGGTAATCCCGGTGGAAGTGAGCCTGTGGTTGTGAATATGTATGGAGGAGTGGGCTATTGGGTCGATGGAGAACTTGTTTTGGATGTTCATCATAACGGAGAATCTGATGATTCTCAAATGGAAGATGATGAATACGATTCCAATCGTGAAGACTGTGATGCCAATGATTATCCTGACGAAGGTGATAGTGATGTATGTTGCAACTCTGCCATTGACCGTGGAACAGGTATGACTCCACCTAGGTTCATGAATGGCCACACAAAGTCAACGGTTTCTGACTCCGATGATGAATCTGATTATAATATTGATGCAATTGATTTCAGAAATCGACCAATTGATTTAGACTCCGTCCCTATCGGAGGCACTCTTCATCGATTTGGAGGATGTAATATGCAAGACGATGAGGATTTTGACTCGGATGATGGGGAATATCGTGGATTCATGTGCAGAAATTCTCATAGTTGGAGCAACGAAAGGATTTATTGTGAGACAGAGGCATATGATCCAGATTTGGATGGAGAAGATTCTCAATAAATATTTCACTTTTTGGTGCAAAAAAATAGAGACTGCAATAGGTTAGAGATAGAAAACTCAGATCTACTGATAAAAGATAATAGATAATAAGGTCGTTAATGTTACTGCATCTTCATCATTAGACATTGGTTCGTCGTACCCTGCTCTCTCTATCTCGAGTAGAGTAGAGTAGAGTGTACTGTAGAGAGAGTACCCCTGGTACCACCAGGTACCTGGTACCGGTAGTATGTACCGCCGCTCTCTCGCGTCATCGGTGAATAGTGAGTACGTACAGTATGTCAGGTAGTAGTATGTATGCCAGGTACAGTACTTTCTACGATGTATTATTACGTAACAAAAGTTGCCCTGCCGTGACAACCGCACATACAAATAAAGAGTGCAGTTGCAACTTCCATTCCAACTTGCTCCTCTTGCCCTCAAGTCAAACTAACAGACAACAGACACGCAACAACGACCTGCAGCAACAAATGGATCGATCAAAGTGAGAAGAACGAACAATAACCAACCATTTTGCGTATTGAAGATTCCTCATAAAATTCCAATCGTCTTGCCTTTCATGAACCTTCATTCATTCATCCTAATATCTCTTCTTGCGACTGTCGCCTCGGGTTTTGCTCCGGGCTCGAAAACAAAATGCCTGAAAACCTATTCTTTTTTAAGTGCCAAAAAGGTTGCTCGCACAAAGAATTCATCTTCTGGTTTCGGCACACCGCGTCGGACTCCGGTGAAGAATGCAGGTAAAGTGCGATCTGTTACCGGACATACTGGATCTGGAACGAAGCCTCTCCGCGATGCAGCCAATACATTTGATGAAATTCGAAAAAAGTATGGGAAAGAAGCTACGTCTGACCTTTACATGCGTTCACCTCTTAATGACGAGCAGCTCTTTTGGTTCGTAGGTAAAGTGGTAAGACGGCTTGATTTAAATGATGGGCGAGCAAAGGGGGAAAGTATTCCAACCGAATTTGAAGCGGTCATAAGTCAAAAACGGCTAATAATTGAGTATGCAAAAAATCAGTTGAGACCACAAAACTTCGGAGGTCCCTATTCAAAAAATTTAGAGATTTGGATTGCACCAGGTGATTCTGAAATGGATGTGGTGCAAAATAAAATATCTCTTACAAAAGTGGTGGGCTCAACTGCAGATCTCAGTGAAACATTTTCGGTTCATGATGTTGGTTTCAACCCTGAAATCTATGTCGGGGACGAAGTAAAGGATGGTGGTTTAAGGGTGAAGCGTGATGAGAGTGGAGATCCTATAAAAGATGTCTTTGAAATTAATAGCTAAAACTATTATTTCAAGAGTTTGAATTCAAGTATGGCGTTCAATAATTTGCTTTCACATTGGTTGTACTCTATGTAGATATTAGATAGTATTCTTCAAGCAGTCTAGCTCCAGAGTATTGAAACGTGCAGTAAAACCTATGACTTACTCTTCCTTAGAGCAGATAAAAGGCTGCAAACATCGTCAACGATAGTAACAAATTGTGGATCGTCTGCATTTGATTCCATGTACATATCAAACACCGTCATTAAACCGTTTTTCAACTCTCGGAACATGACAGCAACCTGTGCTGCGACATCGAACTCAATCCAGTCGTCTATCACTACTTTCTTCTCTACGTGTTTGACAGTCGAACTTCCAAAAAGTAACAGAATGAATGGATCGACCACAGATGTAAAAGAAATAAACGTCTTGCTGGTGGCAAACTTTTCTTGGAATATTACCCAGTCAGAATCAAGCAACTTTCCATAGTTTGTTGAAGACTTGTTGAACCATAATCTTTCTGTTTTATGGAGAACAGCAACCGAATCAGACTCTTTCACAACATGTGCAACATTTGGATACAGCCCAGCACATATTGCGGCATTAATGATTTCATCTCTAGACGCGTATTTGTTGTGTTGACTTGACTGTAATTTATCAAGTGAATTTATCGACTGACTAATGAAACCGATAGAGGAGAGCAACTGAAACAAGTGCTTTCGCGTTTCGCTAATTTCGATCATAGCTGAACGACTAATAAAATGTTTTGAGCAAAATCTGCGTGCACTGGCTGAACTGATTTTAGCAGCTTTGGTATATGCATCCCATAAGTTGCAATAGGTGAGAAAATCAGATGTTGAATGACGAAATATCTTATGTGCTGTATTCGCCTGGTTTCCATCATCAACACTGAGAATAAAAGGGGATTTCGTAGACACAGATGCCACAACAGTTAGAACTTTGTCAAGTACACCAAACAACGAGCCAAAAATGAGCATTTTCCCTAAACGAACATGAACAGGCAGTTTAGCCAAATGGAGGCCCAAGGGTGTCACCTGTGCAGCTGCAGTACTTGATTTCTTTCCAAGGATTGGCATCACAGCTCCGACGTCTTGGAGTACTTGAAGGGCACTTCCTACGGATTCCTCTAAAGGGGGCTGAGGAGCCTGGAGAAGAAAGTCCATGCAATTGTTAGATAATTTACCTGCCAGAATACTGAGGCAAACTGTTCATCGGTAGGAAATAATTGTTAGATACTTTCAAATGGTACTGTATAACTCATCATTCATTGGTTCAATTACCATGAAACGAAATCCGACTATATCTTACCTTCTTCCAGTGGTACACGAAGTAATTCTGGCGTTGTCTGATGTTTCATTTTGGTTGCTGTCTGGGATGAATAGAGTTTACAACAAATTCCAGCTTGAATTCTTCCTGCTCTTCCAGCCTAATTGGAAAATATATCGGCACGCATTTTCGTTAGTGATGAAGCACAGAGTATGTGAAGTGACAGAATTTGTAATAACTTACCCTCTGATTCGCACTTGCTTTAGAACACCAACGCGTTACCAGGGCTGAAGTCGATGACTTGCGATCTTGAACTTGAAGTCTTTCGAGACCAATATCAATGACTGACAAGGGAGCGTTAGATAGCGGAGAGAAGACGGATGTAATAGCAATGATACACTTACCGCATACGCAATCAGGAATAGTAACACTAGTTTCACATATATTAGTCGATATAATTATTTTCTGACACCCTGGTTTGGAAGGTATAAATGCCCTCTTTTGATCCTTTGCTGATATCGAGGAATGCATAGGAATCAGGTCAAAGCGCTCTTTATCCTTGAATTGCGGGTTACTCTTCAACAATTCATGTAGCATTCTTATCTCCCCTAGACCTGGAAGAAAAATCAAAACTGCTCCTTCCTTGACACAAAGATTGTTGGTAGAGGGTATATCATCAGAGGTCGCTGCACTGTTGGGTGGGCAATTTTTAACCAGCAATAATGTCAGAAGGTCTTCAATTAAATCATAATTTATGATTTCTTCGTCCACAATTTCCATAGACCTTCAATTCAACGACAGAAACCCGTTTGAGACGCGAAATCAATGAAAAAAGACAATAGATGGCAAGGATAAAACTCACCTTCTTGTCGATAATGAATAGCCCTCATAATGCTCTGACAATTCCAGTGATTCCAACTCAGGTAAGATCGAAACAGATGTTTTGTGTTGCTTTCCTCCTTTATCAGTTATTGAAATAGGCAATGATGTGTGCTGCTTTAAGTTACGTCGCGCATTCCTTGACGTTTCGTCAATAGTATGCCCTGTCGCTTCTAGAATATCTTCGAGATAGTATTTGCTAACAGGGAAAGTTCTGCCAGGAATCTTTAACAACGGAGCGTTGTTGAAAAATGAGCAAAATAAATCAGAATCGAGGGTAGCCGACATTAAGACGACCTTCAAGTCACTTCTTGTCGTACGCAACAGCTGACGAAGTGTAATAAGAAGGAAATCAATCTGCCATTGTCTCTCGTGGCATTCATCGACAACAACATGGGTGACACCCAACAAATTAGGATCATCCTGTAGTCTCCTTAACACCACCCCTGTTGTACAAAACACTAATTTTGTTTCATGTGACGTCTTGCTTTCCATTCTGACCTGAAACCCAACTTTAGCGCCAATGTCTTCATCCATTTCCTCAGAGACGCGTTCTGCTACCGACATGGCAGATATTCGACGTGGTTGAGTACAAATGATTGATATGTTTTCTTCTCCACTTTCTAACGCATCTTCTAGAATGAACTGAGGACACTGCGTCGTTTTTCCGGCACCTGTTTCTGCACAGATGACTGTCACAGAATTATTCTTAATTTTTTCGAGAATTTGCAAGCGATAATCATAGATTGGTAGGGATTTCCTGCTTTTTAGCATTGCCTGATACCGATGAGAGTTCTTCTTTTTCTTTAACTCTTGTTGTAGCATGTCCCCCCGCCTCTTCGATTTCAATTTGTTTGGTCGTTGCCTCGTGCAATTAGTTTTTGCTTCGTCTTTTGATCCAAAGGACTCTTCATCCCAATCGTCAGGCGGCATCGATCCTTGTAAGTCATCCTGCAACGCTATTTTATCAGCGGATTCTCTTTGCTTCTCTAACAATTTTTCAATTGACGTCAGTAGTTCTGTTGTTTGTGCATTTCGATCACTTTTTTCCCTTATTTCCAATGCTAGCTTCTCCAATTCTTGTTCTTTTATCAAGGTTTTCCACAAATCCTTGAATGGTTGAGGTAGTAAACTATGCATGGGTAGATTAGGTTCGAGTTGGTAAAGGGCAAGGGTGGAAGTGTATTGTTGCGCATCATGGAAGCTGGAAAATGGGCCTTCATGGTTAATTATGAGTTCTCCTCCATTTGTTGGATCCAACTTGATTTTCACTGCACATCCATTTCTAGGTCCGGAAATCTTGGAGAAAGTTGGCAACGGTATTGACCTTTTCCGACACCTCTCCGTAAGTAATTCTTTCGGACTTTTCCCTGTCCACCCCGGTGGAATTCCCGCCGATATGACAGTAGTACTACTAGAAAATGATGCACCCTCAGATTTCACTTCATTATCCTTCTTCACGACTGGAGTTGATTTCTCAAAAAAGTTCTGCATCCCCCCATTGTAATCATCCTCATCGCTACCTTGATCCTTGGAAATATGTAAATGTTGGTCCATTTGTTCCAATTCCATTTCTTTTCTCTTGTCAATTTTCTTACGCAATGCCTTTGCTAGTTGTTGGGATTTCTTTAATTTCTTTTTCAAGTCCTCAATTTCGTATTTGCTTCGCATATAATTTGCAGCATCATCGTTTAGGGATGCAGTATCTAGTTCGATCTGTTTTTCAATGTTTTCGAGACGTATTTCTTCCACGGTTTTAGATTCCTTTGGAACCTCATTCACTCCAATTGCAGTAGTTGTAGTTGCAACAGATGCACACGGGCATTCTTCCTCGCCATCATTCTCGAACTGATAGTTTTGCAAGATCCATTTTTTTCTATCGGGATCATTGTCAACGCCCACACTCACTTTATCGTTCTCATTGGATGACTTGTCGGATGAAGGCTTCAACAATTCTATTTCCATATTTGTTGTGATTTGGGGCTTGAGCCTCTCCGTATTTTCAACAGTAGTAGTAGGGTGGGAAGTGGATTCGGGATCAGTAGCCAGTCGGTTGGTACTCTTTTCCATTGTGCTGCTACCCTGTTTTGCCAACAAAGAGATTGTTTCATCTCCTCCACCATCGTTTCGTAATTCAGCTGGTGTAAGCACTCTTGGCAATTCTTCAGTGGTGAAATGCAAGCAAAACCAATCCAAGAGTGCCTCCAGTGACAACAATTCATTGGAAGTATCACCACTGTGACTGTTATTATCAAAATATGTACCACTTTCTCCAGATAAAATAGCGACAAAACCTTTGATTATTTGGTCTCTATTGAAACCCAATGAGCCAAGTTGATCGTTCTTGGATTAAGAAGAATGGTATAAACAAGCAAAAAGCAAACTACAATGAGTAAGCTTCCTTGGGTTTATGCAGTGCAATATAATATAGTCAATCAAACAAAAACCCATACATATACATACCAGTTTGATAATTTTATTGACCATCTTTTTATCTTTTGTGGAAAAGAGTATCGGTTCTTTTTTCCCCCTTTGATTGCCTCCCCCCAATTGTAAATCATTTCTCAGCTTATCCAATAGGCAAGACAATTCATCTTGTGCAGCTTTTGACACCTTTACTTTCTGCTTGGATGTCCCTGCTATGGAAGAAGCATCCCGCGATGGCATGTGAATTGTTTTCGCATGAGTCGAATAACCTCTGCTATCCCTTTTACTTTTCTTCCGTGTCATTCTAAGTGTGAAAAGATCTTTCTTTTTTCTGTACAGTAGATGGAGAGAGAGATGAATGAGATGACTTGTTTCTTGTGTTTGGTTGATTGATCATTGATCTATATGGTTGATGGATGGCTGAAGTAGTACGTACTCTCGCGTACGAGGACTCATGTATCATGTGCATCTATTACATTTTTTACGTGCTCATAAATTATGTGTTCTCAAGTTCTCACCCATTTTCATGTTACACCCAATTTCTTTACAACTCCAGCGGCAATTAATTGATAACCCAAACAGTAAACAACACAGATTCTCTCTAGACTCAATAACCTTCACCACGTTATCTCTTTGTGCAATCAACACCAACGAACAATAATCTATCCACCAATATCATGGGAAACGCAAAGAGTGCCACCTCCCAAGCGGTTCCGTCGACATCCATCCCATCCCTTCAGACTCTTAATGATAAAGACAGGCAGTCCAATGAAATTCTACTTACGCATATAAGTAGAGATCTGCCACACCATATATTCGAGCGTAAACTGACGCCTACAAGTGGTCGATTCTCTTCGACCTATAGAATACGCCATCAAGACTCTGGAGCTGTCATGCTCATGAAATGTGTACTGACAGATATGGACGCGAAGAAGTTAGAACAGCAAGAGACTCAGTTAAAAATGCTTTTAGAAAGTTTGAACGAATGTTATCAATTGGCCTGCTATCAAGCATGGTCTGTTGGATCTTCCTCTTTTGCTGTTCAGAACCAAAGCAATCGAATATACAGACCGATTTATCTCGTAAGGCCACATATTTACTCCACCCTGTCCAATAGGATCGTCACGAGGCCTTTTCTTTGCAATGCCGAAAAAATGTTTATTACTCATCAAGTTTTGACTGCAGTTTCATTTTTGCATGAAAAGGGGATATGTCATGGACATTTAACATGCGACAATGTTGGATTGACAAGTTGGAATTGGGTAGTGATATTGGATCTACTCCCCAATGGTGCAAGACCGACGTTTTTAGAAACCAGTGATTCAAGTGATTGGATCAATTATTTTCAAGAGCGTGGAAGAGGTCATGTAGAAGATGTGACTTATAATAGTCAAGTCCCCTTTGGTATAGGTGTTGTAAAGAACAAGACAGATGCAGCAAGTACGGGTGAAAAACGTTGTTACATTGCTCCAGAGAGATTCATTCGAAAGGAGGGTTCTGATGTGTCTCCTGCAGGAGGAGGATTAACACCCGCCATGGATATTTTTTCGTTGGGATGTATACTGATGGAATTGTTTTTGAATGGAGAGCCCGCCATGGACCTTGGAGACTTGATGGAGTATAAAAATGGGGGTGATGACATTTCCAAACATTCCTCGCTTCCACAAAAGTTGAACAAAATTGAGAGTAGTAATATAAGGGCGTGTTGTAGGCATATGCTTCATTTAGATGCAGAAAAAAGACTCAGTGCGGTAGAATACCTTTCGAGATTGAAATCTTCCATACAGTCAGGTAGGCAACCGACCGAAGTGATTGATGGTGGAGAAAATATGAGACAAGACGCTCCCTTTCCATCTTGTCATGAAACATCGTTTTTCCCATTGTTTTTGAGGGTGCGGAAGGAGGTGCTTTCGCCGGATGCAAGGATCGCCTTGGCAGCCATTCATTATGGTGCCATAATTCGTGACACTGTTGGTGTTGATGATGTGCCAGGTGAAGAATTATTCTGCCGCATTGTTGGACGGACCGTTTCCGATTTGTATGGTCAAACGAAATCTGTGTTTATAGAAAGGAAGAATATTCAGTCGAAAAACAATGATTTTTACAACGAGTTTAAAAATGCAATTTGCGACATGGAATGCGACGATTTATACATGAAAACGGAAGATCTAATCAAAAAAATTGAAATGGAACTAGGAAAGACAGTTGACTACGCAAACCAAGATACGATAAATAGCAAAGATTCCATAGAAAATGTGGTCACTTGCCCAAAGTTTGATGGCGCTCGCTCACCTTCCTCAGATGCGCTGGTATTATTCACACAATTTGTCTTATCAACTATCCTCCACGCCCAACGACCCTCATCTAAACTCGTCGGGATGCAAATATTACTTTGTATTGCAAAATTTTCGACAGACGATATTCGGTTGCAGCGGATTGTACCGCATTTAGTTTCAATGCTTAATGATACCGAGGGATGTGTTCGATCGTTGGCTGTGAGGGCATTGACGAAGGTGTTGGGGATGATAAAGCAATTTCCTCCCTCCGATGCACAAATTTTTCCAAAGTACATTTTAAAGCGGGTTTCACACCTTGTGAACGATTCTATTCTCATGGTTCGCCTTGCCTTTGCGGAGAATATCGCTCAACTTGCTGAGACTGCTTTGAGATTTCTTGATACTTGCCATGCAATTAAGGTGTACGAGAGTGGAGAAGGAGGTTTCACGGACAATTATTCACCTAGAAATGGCGAGGATCTATGCAGTCATGACATTCGTAACTTGGAACATGCTTCTACAAGAAATGCGAAAATTGGTACAAGACAATTACAGCAAGGTACTGTTGGAGTTGATGGTAAGAGTTATAAAACAACGGTCATGATCAAAGATGATTACGATACAGATCTTGCCGACCTCCAAGACATATTTGCTCGATGGATAATCATGATAACGACAGATACGTCTGAATATGCATCCACCGTAAAGCAGGCTATTCTTGTTGATATCGCCCGACTTTGTCATTTATTTGGGAGCGAAGGGGTCATGACTTGCATCTTGCCACAGATTTTGGCATTTTTAAACCACAGAAAGGACTGGCGGCTACGAGCAGCTCTATGTCAGTCCTTGCCATCAGTTTGTTTAATGATAGGTAGAGAGGCTACTCAAAAATACGTCATCCCTTGTGTTGAGACGGCTCTTAATGATGAAGAAGATATCGTCGTCGAAAAGGCTTTATATTGCATGTCTTCTCTGGTGCACGCGGGGCTCTTGACACGGTCAGTCTTGTTGGGTAAGCAGGGAATCAATTTTGAAGCAAATCATTCTAAATCTTCCGTGGACTCAGCGCAGGGCATCATTAGTAGATATGCTAGTCTCTTGCTACACCCCTCCACAAAAATTAGACATTCGGCGTCGTATTTTTTTGCAGCTTGCTCCAGTAGTCTTGGTTTCCCTGACGATGAGGCGTTAGTTGCTCCAATACTAAGACCTTATCTACGTCATGATGTAGATAGTGATTGTATCACAGATGAGAAAATGCTATTTTTTTCTCTTTTATCTTCAGTGCATGATGATTTACATGGAGGTGGCTATGACCCGGTGGCTATGATCAAGCAGCTGGAAGACCTACAGATTACTGAGAGGGCTAGTAATGATATTATTGGCAGTCTGAAGTTTTACAAAGGATTAATTCAACGACAAAATGAAGCCAGTCGTGAAAAAGTTGGATTTACAGTTATGGATGATATGAAAATTATCGCAGATCCAAAGTTTTATTTCTCGGTTCTACTGCCTGATCAAAAGTTTGTCGAGCTCGTTGCTAAACCTATTCCAGAGTGGTACGATGACTTGAGACAACTCAGGTATTTAGAATATCCCGATAGATCAGAAAATTGTACCCTCCGATGTATGTCTTTGTTATTAAAAGTGTATTGTTTAAAAATTCTTCAGCCTCTACATTCTGCTCAGCCGCAAAAAATGTGGAAGGGCGACTTTATGGCTCAAGATGTCGGATTTGCAAGTTCAACAATAGAGAATAAAGACTTAAAAGAAAGCAAATTGAAAACAATATTTTCGGATGTGGGATCTCAAACGTTCGACGGATCGTCAAAAGGTGAATGGGGTTCAGTTAGCTTGGTAGATCCTGTATCTTCGGAAATGTCACAGTTAGTTTCTAAGCTGAATAGTATGGAAGCACCAGTTGTTCCTCCCCATCATGGGTTACTTCGCGATCTAGAAGGGAGACCTTACTCATGCCATGCTACGGCCCGATCAAGTCCAACAACATCTGATAAATATCGCCCTGTCGAGTGGAAACCAAGGGTAGACAATTTATCATGCAGTACTTTACCTCGTGAGCATAACGGGCCTGTAACTAGGCTGGCGGTCTCGCAGGATTTTTCTTTTTTCGTATCTGCTAGCCATGATGGTACATGCAAGGTTTTTGAGACGGCACAAATTCGGGATTCCGTAGGACATCTGAAAAGCTGCCTCACAATTGGAGGGGGTGGTGAATCGTCTTCCAGAGTGAATGACATTACGATTTTAGAGAATTCAAAATCTGTCGCAAGTGGCAACAGTGACGGATCGGTTCTGGTGTCCCGCATTGAAGAATCTACTTCAGAAGCAAAATCCACATCAATCGGCACCCCATCTATAGCTTCTCTCCATAGATATTCACGAGTATCCGGGTCTAAGTTAGTGAGGAAGGTAGATACACAAGAAGGGGAAATTTTAGCAGTGTCTCATTTCAATACGAATTCATCGTCCATTGTCACATATGCTACTCAAATGGCTGTCCATTCCTGGGATCTCCGTTGTGCAAAGGAGCCATTCATTCTACCAACAAGACCCGAAATGGGTTTTGTGACTTCCTTCACCATCGGTAATGATCGTAATTGGTTATGCACAGGATCCAACAGTGGTAAGCATGGACAACTTCTGTAATTGTCGAAATGCAAATATTTGAAACCTTTCTCAACGATTCACCATTCATCCTTTTGCAATTTTTTTCCTTTCGTCACAGGACACATAGCTCTTTGGGATCTTAGATTCCACAAATGTATAAAGTTATGGAGACACAGTAGCCATTCACCCATTAACAGATTAGCTTCGTCTCATTCTTCACTTTCCATCAATGGAGATCCTTCTCCGCATCTAGTGATTGGTGCCGGACTCAACGAATCATCCATATTTGATTTAACAACCGGCACATGTACCCATTGTTTCCGAGTTTTAGATCCACTTCTCAGTTACGTTGACATTCACTCTCTACCCAAAGATAAAGTGACTTTGCCATATTTAGATAATGTAAAGCCTAAATCACAATTCCGAGGAAACTTCTTGGACAGCAGCAATTTATTAACAAGTGCAAGATTGCCACCGCCCAATCCAACCATTTGTTCGTTCACCGGACGATTACGTTCATCTGGCTGCAGTTATCTCGTCACTGGAGATTCTTTGGGAGTCCTCAGGTATTGGGATTTTACATCGGCATCGAAATGTTACACGATTAGTGGCCTTCGAAATACCACCTCACGACCATTTTATGAGTGCATTGACTATGGGAATCGTAAAATGATTGTTTGTAGAGAAGCTCCTACAAATCTTGTCGCACATCATGAAGCATCATCATCATCATCATCATCACCTGTCTTGGCAAAAGTCCAAAAAGGCCCCGTCCGCCCCGAGAACCGTCATCAAGATGCTATTCTGGACATCAAAAGGATTGAATATCCAGTAAAAGGCTTGCTTACGTGCTCGAGAGATGGAATGATCAAGTTGTGGAAGTAATTCTAGTTCGTCAAGTTTTTGGTTGTATTCCATTTTTATCTGCAGCTTGAATTGTTGGTTTGTTCCACAATCTGCCTCGTCAAACAAGTGCAGGGCCATTAGAGGTACTACAGGTGGTACCATACTACATACCAGGTACTTGTACCGGTCCTCGCGCCCTCACTCGTCCACCAACTCTTTTGTTACTGGTGTTTGAGGCTATTCTTCTACTAATACTCTACTCTAATAGAGGTTTAGAGAGATCCAATGCGATAATTTAATTAGAGATAAATCAACAAACAAACAAAAACACGAAAAGGGAGAAACAAAAAAAAACGTTGACGGAGATTCGATGTCAGCTGTACGTTGAATCTGTTTCCTTGAGCACACGATCCCCTACCTGACAACCTCTGACAACACAATGCTCAAGTCGACATAGAGTACGTAGAGTACGTACGTCGGAGTACGATAGATAGAAGTACCGTACAGTAGGACGTACAGCAGACGCTGGAAAACCTCTGACTCTGATGAGCAAAGGCGAGAAATTTACCGATGCTGCATGCTGCAATGCATGCTTTCTTCCATCTCCTCCGCAAGAAGTAGGCCGTAGGTCTCTCTTTGACCATTCGTGATCTTTCACGAACCGTCTTATGAAATATACACTGTGTAGATTCAACAGTCACCTTTAGAGATTCAAAAACTGATTTCATAAAGTCAGATTCGAATGAATTCGTGGTTGTAAAATCACAACCAATATAAATAAAGTTTCAGCTACAGTACACATAAAACTTGTGACACAAATCGGTCCTGTTCTGGTTGCATTTATTTTTGAAAATCTATCGAACCTCTCTACATACAGTAGCTACAGAGAGCCCCCTATCAACCAGCCAGTTGCTTTCTTTTGTTCGCCAATCAAGTAGTCATTTGGAAGAAATAAATATTCAGCAATGGTCAAGTTTGGTCGTCATTTACAATTTTTCCTCGAATGTGAAGAACCGCAGTGTGCACACTATATTGTTCCTTACAATCAATTACGAGACAAAATCTATACATGCATTTCTACAAGCGATATCAAATGCTTTGAATTAGCCTGGCGAGAAGCTCTTCAAAAGGCATCGGATGATTTTCGCGAATCCACACACTCATGTTGGAGCAACGTGTTTGAGTCAATATCCAAAATTCCAAATTCAAGAGGGGCTCCGCTTGAGTCTGCCCTGAAACTCTACCCTCCCACTATGGGAGTGACCGCTTCTAGAGATTTGTTGTGTTTCCTCAAAGGCATCTATAGTACTGCTTCCGTTAACTCGGAGGGACTGAGAAAGCTTGTGAAAAAATTTGACAAGCAGGGGCCTGCATCGCTTTCTTCGACTTTATTGCCAGAATTGTATTCTTCCAACTTTCATATTGGTCTTGATGCATTGGATATGGCCATTGAAACACTTCGGGAGCTGCTTGATGATTTGGATGAGTGTGACAATGAATTGTATGATCATTTCATGGAAGAGAAGAAACTGAATCATATTCATTATACTAGATTGGACCGACCCACGCAAATAATGACGAGGAACCAATCATATGAAACAGAGGAAATAATAATCGGAAAGCGTGCTAATGAAATGCTGTGGTTAAGAGATATGATTCGTCAAATACCACAAGATGACATCAAACATGCTGTAGCCCATCGAGGATTCCACAATCCCAAGGGCAGAAGTGATTTGCGTCCACTTGAGAATTCATTAGCTGCCTTTGAAGCAGCCTGGACGAATGGTATCCATCTTTGTGAATGTGACGTTGCTCTAACAAAAGATGAAAAACTTGTGTTGGCTCATGATTCTGACTTTTCTAGGTTGTCACTTGATCCATCGTCTGATAAGTCCAATAGGAAGGTATCTGAGTTAACATTCAAGGAACTGATCGCTCTCACACTTAAAAATGGTGTGAGGGCACCTCTGTTGTTGGATGTCCTTCGGAGTGCCCATACGATAGGACCGGATGCGAAGCTAATTATTGAAATAAAACCTGGTAACAATCAAGCTGCTATGGCTTTGGCTAGATTATTGGCACGCCATCCAGAATATGTCACTCACGTGGCAGTGATTATGAGCTTTGATCTGTGGGCGATGCATGAACTAAGGGGTGCGCTAGAAAAAATGTTATCGGGCGAGCCAAGACGGATAACGTCATCGGCGTCGTCTCCCATGTTGTACGCAGATACAATAGACAAACAATCGTTTCCCGTATCGATTGGAGTGAAAATTCCAAAGTTGATGCTATTGACTGTGGCTCATGTTCCTGCGGACAACTATGAACTATGGGTGGATTGCAATGATTACTCACCCATCGATGGATGGTTGCAAACGGACGGTTCCTCCCTCGACGGTGTCTATGTACGATTTGAGAATGAAATGTTGGAACCCGATGGAGCCGCCGAGCTAAAGGCACTTTGCAAGAAGTATACAGTGGGTGTTTGGGGGGTGGTGAACAAAGATCCGGATGATTATGAAACCATGCGCTATCTCGTGAAGGAATGTGGAGTATCTTATTTCAACACTGATTTGCCAAGAACGTTCCTTTCTGATTCTCAATTTGATGACAATTAGTGGATCGAATTCCTAGATAGGATTCACTAACACACATTTAAGTCCTATTTTAGCTATATCAATATTGTTGCACTGTTTCACATTCCTCTTTCAACGTAGTGATCAATCTCTTCACATCTTTGCTGGTGGTGTAGAGATAGGGAGATATCCGAAACGCACCCGATCGAACTGCCAAAAATATACCTTTTCTCTGCAATTGACTTGCGACATGAACCATTTTTTCGGGAGTCAAACGTCCAATCATCTTGTCCGTCCTTGGTCGAAGACCAATAATATGTCCACAGCGAGGACCCGGCTGAACATCAAAACCAATTCGCTTACCACCCTCCAATATCTCATCTGTCAACCTCTTTAAATAAGTCTGTGCCTTTTCCAGGTCGATTGAATTCACAAGTTTCAACCCTTGGCAAATCATGGGTTCCAATATTGGATTTTTCTTCCCTCCCGAGTCACATCTCCTGGCACCACTCAAGAATTCATCTGGATATCCACTTGGACCAATCTTATTTTCCAAAGCATCATAAACATCATCTTGAAAGGCTACTCTCGACCTTTCATGCTGATCAAGAGGTAACCATGAATTATGGTATTTAGGATGTATGTATACCAAGGACATACCATGGGGAGATAAAAGCCACTTATGCACACTGCATGCCGCTGCATCACACATGATCTCTTTGACATTAAAATCCATTATACCAATCGACTGTGTTCCATCCACTACCAATTTAATACCATGTTCATTGCAATATCGACCGATTATCTTGAGATCTACAAATGATCCATCAGACCAGTGCACTTGAGGGAGACAGCATACATCTACACCATGATTTCCATGTTCCAAGCATTCCAGTATCAGAGGAGTCCATCCTTCATCCTCATGCTGTGGATGCGGCACAATGACAAATTCCACATCCAAAACACATTCTTGCCATGCATATACTTCAGAGGACATGCCATCCTGTAAAATCAATACTCTCTTCTTTTTCTGAACTCCACTACTCCTACTATTTGTAGCAGCAATAGATTCTCGAAATAAATTCTTGGCAAAAAGCGTCATGGCAAAGCCAGTACTAGGAACTATAGCAATATCTGCACATGTCGCATGGATAATCTGCGCAAACAAGTAACGTATGGATTCCGTACACGATGTTTGTAGAGTCCAAGGATCACCCTCACGGACCAATGCCAATTCACCTTCTTTCTTGACAGACCGAGGGAGAGGTGTCTTTCCACTATTATTCATATATGTAACATTTAGGGGGATATCATCAAATTCTTCATGTGAAAATTCTTGATGGTGAAAGAAAGTATCATCTGCAAGTGGAGCGTTATTTTTTGATTTGAGCATCACTTTCTTCTTCTTTGAGGCTTGCTGTGATATAGTATTGATTGCATGATGTTTGCACGCTTCATTTATTTATCTCTCCTGGCTCCTGGGGGCTGCCGGGTTGCTTCCAGAGATCACATCATAATATAGAGTGTTTTGTGTAAAAACATATACAGAATTAAGTACATTTTAGAGTAGTAGGATGTTCTGTGAGTTCACACAAGAGCATTCTGGGCGGGAAACTGGAACACTGTGACACACACACACGACACAACATTTTTGTCTTAACTCTTAACATACTTTGGGGGTTTTGTTCTTGAGATTGGTAGAAAATGGAGCGCACAGACTACACGATGAAGACACCCATAGACATTCTTGGATGCGTTGATGAGACTAAATACTAATTTAGCTCCTTTCTTGCCTTTGAAGAGGCAACAATTTTCATACACGATTGAAGAGAATGAATTCCTACACACGAAAATCGAACTACACAATACAATGGTACGATACTGCGTTCCTGTCAACAGCAATACTGCACTGGCACTGAATTGGCAAACATTTTAGCTACTACTATCCTCTCTTTGTCTCTTGTTTGCTTTCGAGGTTGCACCGAAAATAAACTATAAAAAGCACACAGCAATAGCCTTGGGGCAAGTAGATGCAAGTCACCACTGCGCACTTTTCATAGAACCAACAAAGCCAAAGGCAGGAAACACTTACAGTTTTCATCCAAGGTCTGTCCGAAAGATCGTCAAAATTAGTTATTTTTTACAGTCTGATACTTTCCGCATTGCTAGCTACAGTATAGAGCATAGTTTTGGTGACATATTATCTGTCCTCTGTCCAAACCTGCCTGCCGTGGATTTGATTCAAATCTCGACAATATTCACAAACAGCAGCAGCAGGAAGAATAATAATACCGTGACTCAAACAAACCAAGTGAACCAGGCACAACATGGCGGAAGATTCAATAAATGAAAACCACCAAGTAGTCAAGGAACACGGCGAAGGCCTGAAACTCGACTCCAATTCATCACCCGATCATCATCCCAGCACTCCCATCACCCCGGATGCAGATTCTCTCGCCGGTCACTCCCACAACAAATCACATTCCATGGATGGTGAAAAAGAAAACGCCTCTCATGAACCATCGGATCCACTACCGGACTTTTCCAATGGCGATGCACTTGCATCTGCCGCTACACAGCCGGACGGAACGGCGGAGGGTCCTCGTACCAATGGGTCCACGTTGTACAAAAAGACACAAGCAAACCCGCGAAGAAAACTATCGGCTCCCACGCCGATTGGTAAACGTGGAAGAGTGGTTTCTTTGGACAGGAGAGGATACATGTACCATGATGACGAGGATGACGAAGAAGACGATCTTTCGTCGCAAAATAGTTCCGACGACGGATCTTATTTTAGCGAGCAGCATTTGAGCCCAAGTAGCTGTGCTAGGAAAACAGATTTTGCCATGCCGATGCTCCCTCCAAGGAAGTCTCATTCTCTTGGTGTTTCAAATTCAAGAGTTGCCCAGCCATTTGGTTTTCAACGATCTCAGAGTTTGGGACAAAACTCTTATTCTTCGATTGGCAATAAGCCGCAGGATAGTGATTTGTCTCTTTCTTCATCTTCCAATGACGAATACAACAGTTCCATGATAAATGATCATCAGCTCCAACAACCTTACTCTATAGTGCGGACATCTAGTGCCCCCGAGACATATAGAAGAAGACCCAGTTTGTCGATTAAACCCAGATCTGATGTTGATTCCGATGTCGATCTTGGTCCTGTGTCAAATGACGTTTTCTCTCTGCACAAACCTCCCATGCCAGCAAGGGACGGGCGTCAAATGATATATTCTTCAGAAGATGCCATTTTGAAGCCAAAGGGTATTAAAAGGTTTCCTTCTGGAAGTTCACTCGTGAGTTCAAGTTCCGAGGATGTGGGGGATACTGATTTGTGCGAGGAACATGTTTCTTCCTCCGTTGTACATGTAGATAGAGACAATGACAGTGCCAGTGGAACTCAGAGATCTAGGCATAGGCGTCAACATAGTTATAGAAGTTTGGACAGTAGTCGAAGTTTGCCCGTGGATGGTCAGGTGGGGAACGTATGGAAGACGTCTCTTGCAGTTGAGGTGGAATCTGAGTTATCCGATGCAGAGTCCTTTATGGGGAATCGAAGGAGAAGGAAGCCTAGTCATAAAAGAAGCGACCAATCACTGACTTCAACAGATAGCAGGATTCCATTGGAGATTCCAAACCTTAAAATTGCGGATAGCAGAAGCAAACATAGTGAGTTACAGAATAGTGTACAAGGTGGAAGTGGAAGTAAGCAGTTGTCTCTGAATGGAGATCAAATAAAAGCTTGGCAGAATGGTATGGTTCGAAGTGAGTCATACATGTCATCTTCACTATCTCCGGATAGGAAGCACAGTGCCCACTCAACAGATAGCAACGTTTCTGGCGCTGCTATTAAAAATACATCGGCAACATCGTTTGTATACTCTGAAGATGATACGGATGAATCTGCTCGACAGCGAGAATTACTTCTTTTAGCAAGTGCGCAAGGTGAGAGAGAGACGAACGAATTAGCTTCATCGAATTTTGGCCTTGTCCATGATAGGAGAAAGAAAGTTATCGGACGGGACAGAATGGGTAAAAATACGGATCTTAGTGCAAAAGATAAATCGATTGAAATCGGTTCTTCTGGCCGTTCAACTGAAGTTCATTCATCAAGCAATAGGTCAGAAAGGTCCAAGAGACATACGTCTGATTCTCAAAGAGGAGGTGGATATGACTTTTTACCTCCCCAAAGATATAAAGTGTATTGGCAGAGGTGGATAATGCTTCTGTACATGTCTGTTCTCAATCTAGTATCAGATTGGACATGCTACTCTGTAGCTCCCATTGCTGTGTTGACAGCTGAAGCGTTTGGTGACATAAATCCAGAACATCTTGTTACAGTGTTTCTTGCAGCAAATGCCGTTTCAACAGCTTTGGAACCTGTTTTACTATCGAGACTGGGTTTGCGCAAAACTGTTGTTTTTGGATCTTTTCTTTTGATGTGTGGAAATGTTATCAAAAGCGGTGGAATTCCTGGTTTAATTGGAACTGAATTGACGAAAGACGACGCTACATGGAAGATTTATGCTGGATTCTTGCTTGTGGGTCTGTCGCAGCCATTATATCAGTGCACACCTACGCTTCTATCATGCGTATGGTTCCCAGAGAAGGAGCGGACACTTGCCACTGGTATTGCATTGAATTCTAACCAGATCGGTGTCGGTTTTGCTTTTGTTTTTGGAACAATTTCAGTCTTATCAACTGAGGACATACCTAGATACTTCGGACTGTTGAGTTCTATATCAACATTGGCTTTTATTGGGTGTTATTTGCAATTTAAAGATGCCCCTCCCACTCCTCCATCCGAGACAGCGCGGGTAATCAGGGGCACTCTAGAGGTAAAATTACCTTCTATTGATACGATGCGCCAAGCTCTTCCCGCGAGCTTCAGGACTATGCATTTGTCGAACAGTGAGAAGACTCATCGTCAAACACTATCTGTCGAATCTGGAGAAAGTCGTAACACTGGAAGTAGCGCGAATACTTCCGGAACCGAACATCGATTTATAGCGAATAATCGCCCCAAATCTCGCTCAATTGAAAGGAATGACGACTCTCCAAATTCCGCGTTCAAGAATGATGTTAAAACATCATTAAGAGTTACCAAACGGAATGGTGCCAGCAGGAATGGGAAATCTCGCCGAAGTAATAGATCTAGATCAGCTTCATCTGATAATGGTCTTCTTTCTAGTGGCTCGACTAAAAGCAACTTGCCACTAATCGATGTCAACAAGTATCCGTCACCAAGCAGTGGTATTGAACCAACTGCCATCCACAAATATCACACAGATACCATTCCTCTAGCTGTAGAAAACTACGGCACTATCGCTCCATCTCCAATGATGAATGGAAGAGTAGGTCACATGCGAAGGAGAGATGGAGATGGTCATTTCGTCTCACCTCCTCCTCATAGCTATAATGAAGACTTCTTTCGTTATTCTAACGCACCGCCAGCCGGATATACACCACAAAGTAATATGAGAGAGTATCATCATGGTATGGGAGAGCATCCATCGGACTTAAGTTTTAGTTTGTTGCCAGATACACCGTTTCCAACATTGCGGTACCCATCACATTACACACATGATGGATATGCTTCGGTTTATCGGCCATCACCCTTCTATCCTCATAACTTTACGGAATCTTCTCTTCCTTATTTCACCCATGCAAATCCAGGCTACCCATACCAGCAACAATTCTCAACTATCTATCCAGCTGATTTTTATCAGTATCAACAAAATATCATGCCTGGGCACCACCCAATGAATTATCCACCTCAGCCGATGTATCATAGCTATGCGCGCTCAATTGCAAGCAGCCAGTTGCCTGCAACGTCAATAATCGATGATGGCGCAGAACCTGTGTTATCACAAACGGGTGCAAATGTTGACATCGACATTCGCGACGATCAAGTTCTCCGTTCCATCAAAGCATGCTTTTCACGTAAGGGCTTCATCCACACTGTTGTTGCTTTCGCTGCAAGTGGCATTGTTCTTAATACTCTGAGCACATACATGGAGTATCTTCTCAGACTGGGTGGATCTGGAAGACAAACAGTTGGAATTGTTGGTGGATCGTTTCAAGTCCTTGTGATGATTTCAAGCATTTTTGTTGGAAAATTCACGGATAGGACACGAGCTTACTATGCCGTTGTGATCGGATTACTTTTACTTGGAGCATTTGCTCTCGCTGAATGTAATATAAGCCTCTATGCAGAACATACGCACAGTTTGAAATGGTCCCTCCTCTGTGCAGCCGTTCTCATCGGCCCTCTGCAGCCTGTATCAACTGAGCTAGCTGTCGATGTGTCTTACCCTCTATGTGCCAACACTGTACTAGTAATTCAACAACTTGTCTCCAACCTCTTGAGTGCAATGTTCATTCCTCTGTTCCAAAAGCTACGCGACTATGGCATGGAAATTGACGGACATGATCGTCCTCAGTACACGTTTTCATTCTATTTGTTGATAGTAATACACGGTGTCGCTACAGTGTTCTTTGCCACATTCAACGGCAAATACATGAGACTTGCACATGAACAGAGGAGTAAACATCAGGGCCATAAAACATCAAAATCAAAGTTGCACTCTGAGTCAAAGAATTACGATAATGTATGTGACGCGTCATATGATGAAGAAAAAGCTTCTTTACTTAAATCATCTGTATGAAGTGAGGCATACATTATATTATAATCACCAGCTAGATGTATGTTACCAGCGATAATCTAATTGATGAGAGTGACACTTAATTTTTCACAACTATCTCTTCATAGCCTCATTTGATATTAGAAGTCGTCTTTTCACTATCGGAAGTAGTTGACTGTGACATCCAACTGTTGGATGAAGACAACCAATAAAAATCTTCATCTCTTAATGTAGAACTACTATTCTCTCTTTCATTAGACGAAGAATGTTTAAACCTCGAAACGACACCATGCAAAGAATCAGATAATCTACGAAAGATACGCATTTCTTGTTTGCCTTGATCATCTCTATCCTCGAAACTGCTTCTGTCTTGCGTTTTAGAACGAGTGGATTCAACGACTTTCGCATTAGGGAGTAAGAGAGACTGTGATGATCTAATTTTGTTCTTTGTAGTCGATGTTGATTTTTCACCTTGAAATTCCTCGTTGCCCCAATCTATGTTCATACAAAAAGATAATACAATAGATTCACCCCCTATTTCATCTTGGCTTTTACCATCATTCCTAGCATCGTCATGATTGTATGAAGATGAGTTAAACTTAAAATTCGTTGGGAGGATCTCTTGCATATTGGTCAAGCCCCAAAGGAAAGGTCGATGAAATATATCCTTGCAAATTCTTCGAAATTACATAAGTCAGAATTCACACAACTAATTTTTGCTCAAAAGTTCTATGGATTATGACGAATCTAAAGATAATCATTTGAAACTTCTGCGATACTCAGATTGCATTTATCGCGTTTCAGCCAAAACCTCTGTGAAAAGCATCATTTTTTATGTTCAACGGAAGGTGCTGATCGTGGCCCTTTACATACGAATGTGTCCGACGCGCGAAAAATGAAAAAAGATACGAACCATTCTCCTTTGGGTACCCTACCCCCCCTGTGTTGGGTCTTCTTTACAAGAATCAGGATCAATCACACCACTGATTCTCTCTCATATTCCAATGCCCGCCAGACAAGCTTCAGTGTAATTGCAATTGCAATCCTTCATCCGAAAACAACGCGATGCTCACGAAGAAAGCAATGACGAATAATTTCCGACCCGATTACCCTCCAATACGGAATGTCAGGCAATCATCGGCACCGTCAAGTCCTACGAGGAGCAACAACCTATTCCAACCCCCCCCTGTCACAGCTCCACGCAATAAGCAGGAATTGAATAATATTGAGGCAAAAGTAGTATCCCCTGAAACAGACGATGCGCTCCATGACAAAAACATTGCCCAGTGCGGTGTTATCAATTCTCGCGTGAGAACGCATCCCCAAGGTAAGCACGTATTCATTGAAATTTTACCAAATCCGCCCCATCCCTATCACTTTTTAGTCCCCAGTCCAGAGAGAGAGCGGAAATGCTGAAAATAAGCCTTATTCCGACAATGTTATTATTGCCCCAGGGCGCCCTTATATTCTTTTCCCATGACTAATTTTTTCAACAAAGAGTTCGTCACAATTCTATCTCTCTTAAACCTTTTTGAGAGAGAGAATGAAAGCTTTGGTCCCAGAATTTTTTTAGTCACACCGCGGGAAATCGATTTAGTTTGATGTAGAGGCTCGGGAATGTTCCTATATCCGCAACTGCCGGTTCACCTTCGCCAAATCCAAGAGAAAATGGCACCATTTTTTACGAACATGTACACTAATGATGATACGCCTGATTCCAAGGGCAGATTGGATTTGTTTCCGCACTTCCGAAACTTTCAAGATGAAGTATTTCCTGTACAATGCGCTCTCTCGAAGGCACCAGGGTCTAAGCACCCACGCTATTCCAGACTTTACAATGACTCACTTCATTCTTTTTCTTCGTTTTCCGATGACCTATCCAAATCTCACTCATCATCAAACTTGTCTCTCGCATCGGATTTGACCCCCATTTCATTGAACGATCAATATTTTTTAGGTCCACATGAATACCGCTATGAACAGAATCATCCTTACCCTCTCATGGAATATCCGACCCAATGGTATTCTGAGGGAAAGTCATCCCGATCCGTCGATTCGAGGTTTCACCGTTCGAGACATTCAAGATTCAACTCCACCTCACAGGGTGACTCCTCCTTGTCGCATCTTACTGAAAAATTTATCAATCTCCTCGATGACTATAATGCTTCTCATGCAAATGGAGAGCTTGATCTGAATATTGCTGTCTCTGAGTTAGGGGTGCAAAAGAGGAGGCTCTATGACATTACAAACGTTCTAGAAGGTGTTGGCCTGATAAAAAAAGATAGGAATCAAGTTGTGTGGGCAAACAAATGCCAAGTACCGTCAAAGGGTGCCTCATCTGAATCTGTTGCTATAGCAAATTTGAGATCTGAGATCGACGAAATGAAGGCTCACAGTAAATTTATCGATGACTGCATCGAGAAACTTTCGGACAGTGTAAGAGAATTTACAAAGTGTAAGAAGGAAGCTCAAACCACAGAAGACGCTCAGTCTAGTGGAACAACTGAAGTAATGAACGAAACCAAGGATAAGGATAAAGTCTCGCATTTGTTTGTCACGAAGTATGAAATTGCAGCACTCCAAGCTTATCGCAACGACACCGTAATAGCCATCCGTGCACCACCAGGTACCAATCTCGAGGTACCGAATCCCGATGAAGGTATGAGGCCGGGGACTAGGAGGTTCCAGATATATTTGACTAGTCCAGGAGCCGAGGCTGGTCCAGTGAAGGTGATGGTGCTGCATAACGCTCACGAGACAAGAAGCTATCAGAAATCTAGTCTTTTTGGTTTCCAACATTCATTCGACTCCCACCCTGCAAGTCGAACCGCCCATATGCCTTCAAATTGTGTGTCTTACCCACATCAGTCTCTCATTCGGTTTGACCCATCAACATCCGAAAACGTAAGGAAAGGTGTGAAAGAAAAAGTGACTGATATGCCTCACTCGGATGTCAGTCTGATCGCTTCTAAACACAAAAAGCCCGAGCTGCCAAGTCTACCACCGTCACAGTCCCTTCCTAAACGCCCGAATGCCGGTGAAAGGAGCCAAAGTCTTTCTGCAATAAAAATGGAAGAACGTGAAGGCTGCAAGATGGAAACGTTTTCTACGATTCCACCTCGTCCAACATTGAAACGCCGCTCTTCTGATCCATCCGGTACAGATATCCAGTCCTACGATACGCTTCCGAAAAGGATAAAACTTAGCCCGGGTACTTCTAGGAAACCTTTGAAAGCAGCACTGAAGCAAAGTCCAACTAAAAGTCCAAAATATAGCCAATGCCTTCCATCTCCTGTGAAAGGACGAGCTTGCTTCATTGACGCTCCTGCATCTCCATGCGGTAAGAAGATGCACGAAAGTATCACGTGTGGGCCAACACCTAACGCTCGGTCTCAAGACTTATTGGCACCCCTTGATTCACCTTTTCTGCATGCCTCGTCCCCTGGATTCTTTGCGTCGTCCCCCATTCCCAATTTGAAAGGTTTTGGGCCAGAAAGGCTGTCAGTTCTACCCGCTTCACCATTTCCTTTCTCCCCAAACATAAACATGGGCAATGCTGACTTCTCTCAGTTCTCTCCATTTATTGCATCTCCTTCAATCAGTAAAATGGAAAAACAAATTCAAGTCTGCAGAGATTCAACAGAAACCAATCTTCCAACATTATTTTAGTGCAGTGCAGATTGTTATTGAAGACGCAACCGACTTTGAACAATGGCAAAATTATGTAATAAATCTAAACCTTGCATATACTTTATGACTGTAAGTCTAATTAATTACTTAAATGCTTTGGGCGACGTATGGCACTCTAGAGCAAATATTGCGACCTAAGTTAACTATGGTAAGTATTAGAAATAGAATG
Source organism: Chaetoceros muelleri (assembly GCA_019693545.1). Taxonomy (NCBI): domain Eukaryota; phylum Bacillariophyta; class Thalassiosirophyceae; order Chaetocerotales; family Chaetocerotaceae; genus Chaetoceros; species Chaetoceros muelleri. Next base: position 44,406 of record JAAMXU010000035.1, on the reverse strand, counting down.
CACCCTTTCTGTTTCATCTTAGAATATTACATTTCCACGTCTTCTCTTGATCCAAAATTCATGATAGCTAAATCTACAAGTGTCTCGTTGTCTTTCGCACTTATATCTGACACACTGCTACAGCAATCTGAGCTTATCGATGTAGTCAAGATTTGGGGCAAGGGATGCTCATCGTTCGCTAATGATTCCATAGAAAAGGAACAACGTGAAGATGGTAGTTTCAGCCCAACCCATGTCTTTGCCACAAAAAGATCATTGGCTCTGATGCCAAGCCTTCTTTCGTCGTCTTCATGACCACGCGGTTTACTGTCCACTGAACGCTTGGAACTTGAAGTATATTCACGGTAACATAGGAAATACATAATCGCAGCAGTACAAATAAATGCTCCAATGGACACCAAAATCGGTAACATTACTGTCGCCTTGGTTGAAAGTTCAACAGGATTCGGTGGATGGATCATGCTGGTTTGCTCTGTTGCCTTATGATAAAATATACTCCCGTCAAAAGGTAAGAATACCGATCCATTATTCATGACATGTTTCACCACATCATAGCATCTTGTTATGGCTTCATCAATTAAACCCGACGCTTTGATCGATATACCCCCCTCAACAACAAAACAATTGGTAAAAGTGCCCGTCGGTACACAAAATCCTAAGAGTTTGAAGTTGGTAGTATTGCAAATGAGGATATAAGATATTCATGCAACAGACCGTATTCTCGAGAGTAGCACCTTTCAAGCAATTGATATACTCACCATTATCATACATTCTATCACTCGGGAGAGAGCTTACTTCCGAGATAACAAATGATTCGTGGTGACGTTGTTCACTGTGTATGATTTCTTCTATCTTATAGGTCCTACTACTTTCAATCAAAGCAATATCATCTTTTTGAAGTATGCTTTCGTTGTTCATCACCAAATAAATGAAATGCAGCTGCAACGTTAAATACTCGTCGTCGGCAGCAAGCAAATGGCAAAAGGTATTAATGAAGTATATTATGATTACGACGCGTTTTATTGCTCCCATGCTAAACAACACAACAGATACAGTTGTTTGTGAGGATTATGAGCGACTTTTATAATGGAACATCATTTTATAAAAATATAATTTGAATACCCTCACTTAGTAAAAAACAAACGACCGAAATGATGATTCAATACTTTGTAACAGACTGGTTTCTCAATTAACTTCAACAAGAGATCAAAAAATGTTGTAAGCCTTATACTTTAAAATCATCAACACAAGAAATGATGCACTCTAGAATACATGACACAAACTTGTAAACTATGCATCCTTTTTTTACAATAAAAGTCTCCGACGAATTTGCTACCCATCACTCTCACTCATCTCCCCAATTCCCCAGCAACAGAAGCAACAAGTTACTAGTGAAATCACAACTTCAATCTAGAATTATTCAATAATCGATGCACCGGTGCTTTATGGACGGACGCCTTTTTTGAATTGGACACAGGGGTCACAATGTATGCGACCTTCTAATTCGTTCGCATCGAGGTGACAACCACATTTATCGCCGCAAGTGCAACCAATGAATTTACACCTCGGGTTAGTACAAGGGGTCAGAGGAGGGTTTTGCGACCGGGCAAATTCGATTTTAGCTTTTTGAATTGCTTCAGCTTCCATGTTGGAAGTTCAAGTTTGTTTTATTAAAGTCCCTTGTGAGTTGTGGTGGTTGTTGTGTTGATGAAGCAGGCATACTCGCATACTGACATCACAGCAAAGTAAGAAGAAGTAACGGTGTGTACGTAATACGGAATACTAAGTGAACATCGCTACTACGGTGTAGCTCTCTAGAGAGAGAGAGCTATTATCCTGGCCATTACGGGATACAGTTGTACAGTACAAGTACAATGCACTACAGTCAGTTTTGAGTTTTTTTCTGCAATGATATTTTTGAGAATCCAACTTTGATAAAATACATAGAAGCTCATTTGGTCAAGAGGATACCTCTAGATATTGGATCGTTAGTTGCGTTTCCAACAGGATCAGCAATCAGAGTGTTCCCTACCTACTTACTTTACCCCTCTTTTTTCACGTCGCTTGTGTCATTACTCATTTCATGTACTGTTTGGTCATTGTATTTCAAACCAAAATACAAGTTTCCGTTGGATCTATGATTGTTGCAGATAAGTATCAAAATATCAAATCGATGGATGACAAAATTAATTCATCCTTTCCTCTTATTATTGTTGGATAGCTGATCAAAATCATATGGGATCAAGCCAAGTTGTGATGCGTGGCTTTGTCACGCGTCAAGAAAGATTCAAGATGTCTTTCATGAATTGTTAATAATATCCATAACTGACTTTGTAAGTTATTGTATTTTATTTTTACTGAGTACATTAAGTAAGATATTAACAACACGTATCATTACTTTCCTCATCCTCCATTTTTCCGAGAGCCGCGGAGGTTTCCAGTTGCCTCTACAGCAGAAGAAGGATGCCCAGATTGCTTTGATATTCTTGCTGGTTTATTTTGCTCCGTCCACTCAGGAAAGCCTTGGTCTTGCATGGCGAACTGTGCTTCTATTTCTTCCCACCATTCGTCCCATTGCCTAGCAGTCCAGTTTTCCATATCGTCCTGCAATGCCCAGAATGCATGATTGTTATGGTTCATTGCCCTTTCTCCCTGCCCCACAATTTGCTTTATCAATGCTACAAGTTGAAATAAGATGAATGCGCTTACTGAAGGTTTCATATTAGTGAATGTACATTTTGTGAGAGGTGAACAATCACATGTCCTTGTTAAAATTACATCGGCATAATTATACATTCGTGATTGCTAAACTTTATGCCAGTCCTGTAACAACTATCCATACCAAGACCAAATACTGCAGCACCATACCCCTCAACAACAAAAGGACAAGAGAAATAAAGTAGATACAATAATTGACATTGTCGGCCATACATCCCAATAATACACCCTATATGACGTCGCCCCAGAAGTAATTAGGGTATCTACCAGTATTTGGCTTTGCTTGTTCTCATACTTGTAAATCAACACTGCACCAGCATTTGACAGCGGAAACGTTATATTCTCATCAAGATTTCTTGGTTTAGTCGCACCGGGACTTCCTATCGCAAGCATTGATCCATCGTCTGATAATGAAATCGAAAACCCATAGTAACTTTTTAGAGACCCATCGCTCACTAAATCGTTTCCAAGTTGAACCCATACGCCGGTTTCTGGCATGAACTGAAATACGCTAACATATTGATCACGCTGTAAACCATCCGAATTGCCTACAGCCAAAATGCTACCATCTCCTGAAATATCCAGTGAATTACCAAATGAACAAAAAGCCTTTTTGCCCTTTAAAGATTCTCCCAATCGTTTCCATTGTCTCAACTCAGTGTCATACCGATAGACATTTACGGACCCAACATTTAACTTTGTTTCATTACTTGCCATTTCATCATGAAAAGGGGCACCAATAACCACTGTCAAACCATCGCGAGATAAAGCCATTGCCTTTCCTGACAAATCTCCATCTGAATTTCCTACAATACTATCTCCCATCTGTTCCCAAATAGCACTGGATTCATTATACTCGAATATTCGAGTAATACCTCGATCAAGTATTTCACTGATAGCAACTTTCCTACCATTTCCTGACATAGAGACGATCCCATGGGTATTTATCAACGAAGATGATATAGGTTCTCCCATATTTTCCCATCCCTGGCCATTATTATTTCGACGAAATATTCTATAGGATGACTTTCCAAAGGAATACGATGAAAGAGCAAGAACATCACCCTTATAAGACAAATCAAGGCTCATAACCGTGGAATAAAAATTATCAGATTCAATAGGCCCTTTTAAAGACATCCAAGCTCCATCTGTCACATTAAGTTCATAAAGTGTGACGTTATAATGGGTCCCAACTGCCAATGTGCTCCCATCGCCAGAATAATCTAGTTGCACTCTAGCTGTCAAAGAATCTAGTCCAAATTGCCTTTCGTACGTTTCGACCCATGTGCCATTGCCGTTAGAACTATAGATGGACATCTTACCATGGCGTCGAGAACCTTGAGCAAAGCTTTGTATGGCTATGGAATTTCCCTCCGTATTGAGACGAACCGCGGAGCCGGAAAAGTCTTCGTAGTAATCGCCGTAAATCGTAGCTATATTATTCCATGTTTGACTCATCGTAGGCTGTAGCATAGTGCAACAATGCATGGCAAACAGCGGGGGTAGGATTGAAACATATCGCGTCCTCATTTCAGTCTGTGGAAGAGAACTACTAGAACAAATAATATTGAAATCGCTTTTGCAAATAAAGTCGTGACTCTTTTATACATCTACAATGTTGTGACGACTTGGATGAAGTGTCCATGCACACCTATGCACACACAGAAGGGAGAGTTAATTTTTATTGAAAGGTATTTTGTCTTATTTGTTTCCCAATGGCGTGTCTGCAACACGCAGCACCAAGAACGACATGTACCAAATTTTTTGTGACCGTTGTTGATGTGCAACATTCGCAATGGCCATTCTAACAAGACTGGAGAAGGTTGCGCTTTCTCAATCACACATACGAAGAAAGTTTTTCGTCTCCTGGTGTTCTTATACGTACCCCCGCTACTTGTACCGCTGTACCCCCCCGGAGCACCCTGCTGCTGCTGCTGGTACTGGTACTGGATAGTACTGGATACACAGATTTCTTTGCACTGTACGGCTTAGGTCGGTGGATGCTGTGGGACATGCATGCAGGTTATAAGCATCTCGTCGTCGACTGCTATCGACTGTCGGCTCTAGCTAAGACAGTCGATCGACATAAAACAGAGAGCGACGCTAATAATACACTGTAATTACCGAAAGTAATTCATTCAGAAACACAATATGGAAATTGCCCCGACAAAAAGACAACACACAACCACAGCACCGAATTTCACAAAAATTATAGGATCGTTTCTTGAAGTTATCACTCACGAAATACTTTTCACCTCGTCACTCTACCCATTTGACGCATTCTCTCCTACAAGACATTACGGGGTGACTTGTCACGCATGTCGCCATCCAGATGTGGTCGATTACATCTTCGAAACTCTTAAAGTAGCTGTTCCTGGCATCATTTCTGGAATTGTCGATGAGCTTTGTATTGTCTTGTACGATTCAGAAACGGACAAGGTATTGGAAAAGTATATATTTGAGTTTGAATTGGACGAGACAGTGAAAATTGCAGAGATGGATTCTTCAACACATCACGACCAAACGGTTTCTGAGAGAAAAGTACTCGATGAAGTCATTCTAAATCTAGAAAGGTCACTTCGAGATATTCTGCTCCGAATTTCAACTTTGGATGGTACTGATTTGGGTCGGAAAAGAGGACAGAAGAAGTTTAGTTCAACCGCAACGTTCAAGATTTGTGTGCATACCAAGAATCTAGAGGGACGACATACCACTGGTAGCAGTAGATCACAAGATGTTGGAGAGTATCCCGAACTCCAGGGAGCTATAGAAGAAGGTAAATGGTCAATGGCCGACGAGGAATATTCAAATTTTTCAAGAAATTCCAATAATGCAACTGTGCATAATGTCAATGAGACAAATGGCAAAGCAAATGACTTCGTTATGAGACCGTTGAAAAGTGTCCATGTGCCCTCCTGTGGGATGAACATTCAGCTTCTGATGGAGAGGTTAAAATAGTGCATGATAGATGATAGGTACTGGCAGCATTTCTTTTTATGTTAGAGGTTGTCCTCCTTGTTTTGACTCGTCGCTAATCGCTGTCCACTCCCTCTCTAGAAAAAATTACTTTACAGTGTGTAGTATGAAGAATCTCCCTCATTTTTGTTTTTTACTTTTCCGCGCCCCCTGTCTGTGGCCGCTGCAGCATTCAATCTACGTAAAGTACAGTACGATATACCGTAAAACGAACACAAAACACATACATCAACATCACAAAAGTCACTTGTTTCTTACAGACCGCCATAATTAATTGACCAATTACTCACGATAATTCAACGAAACATCAAATTCATCCAATCCACAACATTGCAAGAATCATTTATTCAATTATGAATTCATCATACACTGAATTATATGAGGCAGTTACAAACCAACAGATGGAACTGGTTGACGCCTTTGATGGTTTAGCATCTGCTTGGGAGGATGCGCTATCATCCGTCACAGAACAATCTTCCTATAAACAACAGTCTATGATATGGTAAGGCAGTTCTGGACTATTGAAATACGATTGTTTCAATGTGTTTGTTGTTTTTAACTTTTGAATGCCTGTTCCAGGGGAGGCAGAGGCAAGGGGGGACGAGGAGTTTCTCGCAAGACGGTTCAGCCACGAGATGTAGTAGTGGAAAGTGTAAATCTTGAATATATATCCGATGCTACCAATGGTACTGTTGGAACCAAAGTATTGTTGCAAAGTGCCAGCATGAAACTTCTGCATGGAAGAGTGTATGCCCTTGTTGGAAACAATGGCTGCGGTAAAAGCACTCTCTTGAGAAGGATGGCCCAAAAGAAATTACCGGGATTCACTAGTTTGCATCTGAAAATCCTGTACATTCCTCAAGAAATATTTAAAATGGATAAGGAAACGCCAATAGATGTAATAATGGGATGCAAGCAACAAAATAGAGAAATGTCTCGCGAAGTCATGTTGGCAAGAATTCAAGATCTTGAATATGAAATGGAGGAGCTTGACCTTGACTGCCCTGAGCAAGGAAAAGCTAATGTGGACAAAATGGAGGCTATTTGCAATGAAATTTCGATTCTAGAAGATATTCTGAGCAATAGTGAAGACGTAGACAAGGGCTATGCTGGGGATGGTGACATTCTGAGTAAAGTTACCTCGGTCTTGGAGTACTTTGGAATCACAACAGATTTGCATAGAATACCCATGGGGAAACTTAGTGGGGGAGAAAAGAAGAAGGTGCTATTGGCATGTAGCTTGTTTTGTGATTTAGACATTTTGCTACTTGACGGTAAGTGCTCTATAGTTTTCAAACTTTCACTTTTGTACATCATTTTAGCGTTTCGAAATAATTTACTCAAAGAGCACATGATCCTTATCGCAGAGCCCACGAACCATTTAGACATTGACGGCATCATCCACCTTCGAGGACTGATTCAAATGATGCGGAATCAGCAGACTACTGTCGTGTTGATTTCACATGATATCAACCTCATAAACAGTGTGGCAACGGATGTAATTCACTTTTCAAACAGAAACCTAAATTACTATAGAGGGAACTACGAAGATTTTCTAGTGGTTAAAGAACAGCATGATCTACATATCAAAAGGCAGCAAGTAGTTCTTGACAAACAACGTGATCTGATGATCCAAAGTATTGAAAATATGTCGAAAAAAGGCTCGGGAGCAAGCAAATCTGGTGGCAAAAAATTATCAAGGGCGATAAACAGTCGCAAGAAAAAATTTGAGAGGCACGGGATCGAAAAGGATATTCACGGACATCGACTCACTGCGCAAACAGTGGGTACCGGAATCAAAGTTGGCTTAATTAATTCGCTAGATGCATCAACAAGGAAGAAACTAAGTTACAAGCAATTGAAAGGTAGGGAAGACATTAGTACAGCTCCCGTTCCTGATAAAGCTATTCAGTTCATTTTCCGTGACACAAGTTGTACGTGGGGAGAACCGCTTATCTCAGCTATTGATGTTGGTCATTCATTTCAGTCGCAAAGTGACGTACCAAGCGAAATATCTGGAGCTGATAACCGGATGTTATTTGATTCAGTTGATCTTTCAGTGAATGAAAAGTCCGTAGTTTGCATATTGGGCATAAACGGCTCTGGTAAAACTACTCTTTTGAGAATATTAGCAAAACAAATTTCACCCATGGTAGGAGAAGTCCATCATGCTCATAACTCAAAAGTTTGTTTGTTTGATCAACACATGACAGATGAACTTATAAGAGTTGGCATGGGAGAATATTGTTCACCTAAGTCTTCTGTTTCTCTTCTTTCCGAGTTGTATCCAGAAAAGTCTGAGCAAGATATTCGTGGAACACTAACTGATTTTGGATTGAACCCACAGCAGGCCTCGACGTATATACAATTCCTCAGTGGAGGAGAAAGATGCCGCTTAAGTCTAGCGAAGTTGATGTTGCAGAATCCAGATGTGTTAATAATGGACGAGCCAACAAATCATCTTGATCCCGAAAGTGTAGAAGCACTAGCTTATGGGTTGAAAAGCTGGAATGGTACTTTAGTCATGTCGAGCCATGATGTGCACTTCATCGGGCTATTAGATTGCACATGTTATGTTCTCGCCGAAGGAGAAAGAAAGCTTCGGCGACTACAAGGTGGGATCGACTCGTACCTAAAAATTCTGGTAGAAAGAGCTACAATCAACCATGACTAGGTTTTAGGAGGCTAGCGATGTAGTTAAATTAATATTAATCCTATGTAATTTAAAGAAAGTGCTACAAAGTTATCCTTGGTATCTACCAACTTCTTTGTTTTCATTTAAGAACAAAGCCCTATTCAATTCCTCCATAGCCTCGCACGCTTCAATCATTTCAACCAAGCACTCACCCTCATCTGTCTCAATACTTCCCTTCATGGCTTCACTTAAGTCATTTGAAGAAATCTGTTCAACAGCCTCCCATGCCAATTTCGCTTCTTTACTCGTGGCACCATGCAACTTCGTCATTAATTTTGCTTCAGACAAAGCATGATCCAAGATGGGGTTATGAAGGCGTTCATTGGTTGATAGTTTTTCTGGAGGAGCCAATTTCACGGCACGGACATTATTCGTGACATAGTTCGCAGTCTCGGCCAGCGTACGTTGGTGTTCACCGATGGTTTGTAGCTCGAGGAATTTTTCGTACATTTCTTTATTTTTGGTTGGATTTTTAAGAGCATCGCTGTCCTCGCCCTTGAAAGCAGCACTTGAAATATCAAAACAGAAGGATCACAGTGAGGTAAAGCGATCAAAAGAAAAGGATCACAATGAGGGCAAGCGATGTTTCAAATCTAGATTCATCGTCATGTCTCCTGGCGGAGAGAAAACACGATTCGATACATTTATACGATAGACATCGACTATCGTAACTATTTTGATTACTCCTTCATCAACAGTTAGGGTACTTCAGAACTTACCTATTGTCCCTCGCACGAATCTCTTCTACGATATCCCAGGCAACTCTCGCCTCCTTGCTTGCCGGACCAAATTTCTGGCTTGCAACTAGAGCATCTTGCACAGCATCTGAATCAACGCTTCTCAATCCAGTCACAGTTGGTTGACTGGATTTGATCCTTGTTAAATCCGCATTCAAGAAGGCGTCCGATGTGCAAAGGAACAAAGGCAATACAACAATAAAAGAAAGGGAGAACTTCATATTTTCAAGATATATTTTCAATAGTTCTGGTAATGGTTAGATTTATGCAATAGTCAAAACGCTACAACACGATGGGAGCCGGGGCTGTACACGGGTACAGTTTAGTGTTGTATGATTGCATCACAGTTATTTGATGTCTGTCAGATGTCACCAACAGCTGGATTGCTTCAACTTTTTGTACAGTAGTATCCCTGGTACTGGTACACGGCTGGTGCGCTGAAGAGAGTTATGCTAATGCGCAAACAAAAATACTTCACACGCACGAGAACCCGATCCAGCGACCTCTTTTCCCTGGTACTAGCTACAGTAGGGGTTGTCATTTTTTATAAAAAAATCTGAGGCTTAAAAAAACATCTGAACCAGAGAAAAACAATCTGACGCTAAAAAAATGAAGTTGGCTCTCATTGGTTTAAAAATGTCCATGAGCTACAAATCTGAAATGTAAAATAATATTAATACGAGTAGTCTTATTCTAAATCTTACCTTGGAAAAATATTATTTTAACAAAACCTCTCTTGTACCTCCACCCACTATTAACTCATTCATCGGAAAATATAGTCCCATCTAGTACAATGCCTAGAATATCACTACAGAAACAAGTTCTTAATGAGCTAGAATGCTTGAGTAAAAGAAGACGAATTCAAGCAACGATAAGGAGCCTCATCAGCAACGATGCCCTTCTGGAAGAAGAAGATGATGACAATGATATGTTTTCCGTCCAGCAGCATGCCATTGTCGATAAGGTAGTTGAGAGTGTCAAGCAGTTGATTCTCTCAAGGAGGTATCTATTTCCAAGGATGCCCTATAGGAAGGGATATTCTAAGATGATATTCGAATGAGATTTGAGGGAGGATGATGATGCTGATGGAACACCTCCTTCCCTCACGGATGATGAGTTTCTTCACAAATACAGGATGCATCGCAGCAGTTTCTACTGTCTCTTGTCACTGATAGAAAATTGCCCTGCTTTTGTGTCAAATGGACCCAAGAAGCAGGCACTAGTTAAATACCAACTACTTCTTTTCTTATTTTACATTGGAAAATCTGGTAGTGGTGCGAATTTCGAGACATGTCGTCAAATGTTTGGAGTTCCGGTTAGTAAGGGGACATTTAACAATTATCAAAAGCGGGTAGCAGCAGTAATAAGATCATCGTGAGACAATTTTATTACTTGGTCAGACAAGAAGGGAAGGAAGAAGATTGCGAGAAGGGTTATGGAAAAATTGGATTTTATCAATTGCTGCCACTGGCTGATGGGACGTTATTTCCTTTGACGTATGAACCACAGAGTCGGGATGCTCCAGATTATCATGGTCAAAAGTATCAATACTCTATGACCACAATGATAGTCTGCAATGACAAAAGATTCATCAGGTATTACTTGGCCGGTTTCCCTGGATGTGTGCATGACAACAGGGTGTACAAAAATACAGAGCTATATCAAGACACGGAAAAGTTCTTTGGTAGCTCATATTTCTTGCTAAGTGATTCTGTGTCGAGCAACTCTTGGAGTGTAGTGTCTTCATTTAAATGCGCTAGTGGTCATTTGTTACCCCCTGATCACAAACGATTCAATAAAGTATTGGCGAAACCTCGGGTAATATCGGAACACACAATAGAGATGTTGAAGGGTAGATTTCAATTCTTGAAATCAATGCTGATGAAGATTACGGAACAGAAGAAAATCATTAAGAAAATCTTGAGGATTATTGCCTGATGTGTCATTATTCATAATCTTCTACTAAAGGTTGGTGATGATGAAGTACCTAATGATTGGGTGGAAGAAGAAGACTCAGATGATGATTCGGACAGTGACATTAGCGACATTGGACATGAGATCGGGGAATATTGCTTAGCAGTCGACAAAGATAATGATGAGGACAATAGTAGGAGACAAGTTTGTATGGCCTACTTAAAAGATATGAACATGATTTAATAATAATAAATGTTACGTGTTATTAGTTCTGATCTGTTTTCAGAGATTATTTGGTATAACCACCATCCACCACTTGCACTTAGTCGCTTTCATTGTCGACCATTACAATCTCAGCAATATCTGCTAGAGCAGGAAACAATTGAATAACCTGACTCTTAGTCAAGGAGGGACTGCTCTGTCTCAGATCCTTGAGCATCTGATATTTCTGCATCTGCAATTTCAGAGAATTCAATGTCTTTTCACTCTCCACCAATTCCAACCTTGCCTGCACTAGCAGCTTTTGTTGCATAGTAGCAAGCAAAGCGATTTCTCCTGTTGTAGACTCATCCAAAAGAGACACCACAGTCTTCTTATTCAATGATGAACCAGCACCTGAAACAATGGATGCCTTAGACTCCACAACCTTCACTGGAGGTTTCTTGGTAGTAGACGTCCCTGTCTTTTTTTCTTCCTCTGTCCGGAAACGGTATCATCCACGTCAGTTTTCCTTTTCCCTTTCTTCTTCTTTTCAGATTCTTCATCAAAGCTGAAACTGTCTAAACCATAATCACCTCCAGAATCCAACCCACTGAATGATCCATCTGAATCATCTGATTTTCTAATCGACATCTCATCTTCGGACATGTCCAAATTACCAGACGATAGCACTTTTGGTTTCGCGGAAGCCCTATTGCCAAAAATTTCCAACAAATCAAAGTAAAAACACATCTTCCTCTAACTGCATCATCAAAAGCCCTGGGATCATTCTCTTTCAATCCCTGTCCCGTCTCAGTATTAGCCCAGTCATGAGCACAGCGAAAAGATTTTTCGATACGCGCGATTTTGTTCATGACTTGCTTTTCGTCGCGAGTCACCCGAACTTGCCGCATTCATCATCGACCCTAACTATGCTGCCACTTGCTTCTTCATCCTTCCCTTCGGGTCCTTTCCACGCCATTTATTGGAATAATTACCTTCCACTAACAACCAATCAAGTAAAATTTTGTCCAACATATTAGGGTCATCCATACCGTTTTCACCATCGTTTGACCAAGTTGGTTTCCTTTTCAAGGTAACCACATGTTTATTGTAGCCTATCTTGGAGCAAACGCTAGTGTCTCTGATAGTTTCATAATTAAACCAGTTTTCAGAGAATCCCTTCTCAGCAAAACACTCCATACAGGTGGGATGCATCTACTTCTTACAGCTGGCAACAGCGCATCGTTGTAGTTCCTCACTGATAACAATACTGCATTGTTTCCAGTTGCAATGATACTCAAAAAAGCAGTCCAATCTGAAATCTTATGTTGAACCCTTTTTGCATAGGGTAAAAGAATCATTCATTTGTTGAAATGCCAAGAATCTCACAACGGAAACAGGTTCTCATGGAGCTTGAGCAACTGAGTAAAAGAAGGCAAATTGATGCGACTATCAAACGGAAAATGTCTTTGGTTGTGTCTTGTGGCTGCGGAACGATAGCATCTGCAGTACACAGCTATGAGTCCCTATGCCCAGCAACAACAGCAAGGACAACAGGACTTCTCATCCTATTTGGTGATCTCCTTACTGGCAATGTTTTAGTTGTTTAATTTTTATTTGGAGTGGTTGACATGTTTTTTTAATAGTTATTATTTTTACGGTGTGTTGTTCTCATTTGTCTTGCAAATGAATATTTCTATCAGATTTATCGGTAGAAGGAGGGGTCAAGTGTACAATCTGATTACAAAAAATTATTTTTCTCCCCTATTTTGATTGGCTCCTGGGATGAGAAGCCTCGTCCCTGACTTCTTTGTTTCAGTGTTAGATTATTTTTTATCAGCGTTAGATTTTATAAATGACAACCACTACTGGGCTGTCAGTCAAAAGGACAGCTGTTTTCACGAACGAGGTTCTTGTGGATCATTTCAGATCGGCTCTTGTTGTGGGCAAGTTCTCAATTTGCAAAGGATTTGGTAGGATCTTATTATATTGAAACACAAAGGCACCTGGGGATTCCTTGGTAGTAAAGTGGTGGAGGACTGTGGCATTGATGGCTTGTTTGGTATGCACAGGCAACCACAAGGGCAGTATCAACAAAGTCTTCTACTACTAGGTCAGCAGGAAGAGATTGTTGATTCGCTCCTATTCTTGGTTCTAGTAATAGGACAAGAGCACAATGCAAATGGGGTTGGCTTGTGGATTCTTAAATGTAGTAGGTACATCCTTAATTCCATAGTAATGAAGGGCATCTTGAAATTCTTGTGCAACAAAATGATTCAGGAGGCGGCTGGAGTTTGGTACCGACAAAGCCAGATGTTGCGAAAGGCGGTGGCTACCGCATGGGCACTGGTTTTGTTCTTTAGTTTGGATAACTCTAGGAGACCAGTGAAGGGATCAATAGCACTCACAGTATCCACCACAGTAAACTTAGAAAAATTGAATTCCCAAGGATCAACAAGATCAACTTGGACTTTGTGCTAAGGATCTAGTTCAGGGTCTTTACTAGGAGGAAGCAAACCATCATGAGGATGGGAAGGTTTTATTTTCTGACAAGTATCATGGGTACCAACAAATTTCTCAATGAGGGGCTTCACGTTGGGGAAGGCAAAGTGTTGGCTAATGGTACTCATGAGACGATGAGTTCCAGGATGGGCAAGGAACTTATGGTTCCAGGAAATGAGGCTGCTTGGAACAAGTTCTTGGGGGACAACAATCTACCAGTTCTGATTATCAGATTGGTGATATTCAATGATATCATCATTACCGAATGGAGCAATGCAATAGTTCTCAGGTCTCTGGGTCACAATGCAGAGCAGAAGGGCTGCATCATCTTGTTGGCCTCTGTGAAGATTGGCAATGGTGATAGGACAAATATCTTGCATGCAGTGTTGAACAGGATAGAAGACAAGATAAGATTTGTGAAAACGGTCTTGGGCTTGCTCCACTGAAAGAGGCCTTTCTGGTTCAAGAAGAGGCAAGCGAGACAGGGCACCAGCAGCATGGTTCTTGGAGCCATCATGATGTACAAGGCAAACATTGAATTCAGCAATAACAAGCAACCACTGTTAGGCACATTAAGATTACTGTTTTCGGAAGGTCAAGTTGCAATGGTCCATGAAGACAATGATGGGAGATCCAAGGAGAATAGAGCAATAAGTCAGGAGGGTTTCTACAATGGAAAGAAATACCCTTTTCAAAGGTAGTATAGTTCCACTAAGCAGCAGACAATTCATGACTGAAATAGGCAATGGGGCTGAAATTGTCAGGCATTTTATTAAGAGCAGCAAGGAAGAGAGCATTAATTTTATCAATGGATAGCAACATATGCTTGGTGTTCTGGAGGATAGAAAACAAAGCACCAAGCTGATATTCACTTGTATCAGGTTCAATGGTGACTTGGGAATAGTATGATCACGTCAGTAGTTGATCATGCCAATAAATTGGCGAAGTTACTTCGGGGTCTTGGGGCTGGAAATATTCAAAATGGCGGAGACTTTCTGAGATTTCGGCTCAATACCTTCAGGAGTAATGATATGGCCAAGGTACTCAATTCATTTGATGGCAAAATAACACTTCTTTGGCTTGATAGAAAAGTTGGCCTTGGAGAGGTGTGACAGAACCTCATTTTCAACATCTTGGAGAAGTGGCAAGGTTGTTGATGACGAAGCAATCGACGAGCTCCATGAGGTCACGGAACATGATAGTCATTACTGCCTGGGCATGCATATGCCGGAGCAATTTTAATTCCCATGGGCAACTTCTTATAGGGATTCTTTCCAAAGGGAGTGGTGATGGTCACATATCTCCTTCTTGATTCAGGGTCAAGCTCAAAATGATAAAACTGGAAAGTAATATCAATGGTGGTTACATAGGAGTAACCGACACTTGTAATGGTATTACGGATGATGGGCAAGTGGTGTTACTCATCTGCTAGGTAGGAGATGATTCAGAAGACGGAAATCACTGACAAAGCGTGCAGTTCCATCTTTCTTGGGCACAATAAAGGAATGGAAGGCCCATTCAAACACAAGGACAGGCTTAATGATATCCAGGAGGAGAAGCATATCCAGTTCATGCTTGAATTGCTTCAAGTTGCAATGTAGGACTGTATACGGCTTGCAGCGGATAGGCGTAGTACCAGGCACAAGTTTTAGACGTACTCAGCCAATGGGGTACTTACCTAAGACTCGGTTGAACACAGCATCATGCCTAGCTAGCATAGGAGCTAGAGCAGTGCTGTGTTCAGGCTCTAAATGGGATTGTTGAGCAGCAATATTGGCACCTGTGCTATTCTGGGTGTTGTAGTCGCTCAGCTTGATGATTGACATGGCATGGGAGCTGTCTTGGGCGGCCTTCTTGATGCTATTGGGATACTCTTGGGCTTCAATGGTCACTGGCTGGAGTCTAGTAGGATGGAAAAGAATATAGAATTCATGCCAGATACACTCTTGGTACTGAACATGACGTCCAGTACGGTAGGATCCATAATATCAGGACCCAAAATGATGTCATAGGCGGACTTACCATGATCATCAAACACAACAAGTTCAGTTTCACCTAACCAATGAGTGCGAGTGAATTCCGGAAGGAATACTTGATCAAAACGCACAAACTCATGATGGTTAGTTAGGCCAGCAGAGGTAAAGGCAACATAAGAAGTTTCTTCCTTATGGTAGATCGTACAGGAAGAAGGAATGCTGGAATAAGCATTACTCATTCTGCTTCCACAAGAATCAAGGATTGCTGGCTTGGCATTTTAGTTATTATCATATGGGTTAGGAGCATTGGAGGGACCTGGATTGGATTTTCCATTTACACCTTGGTTGTTGTCATCATTGGAGGAACATCCATCTTGATGACGGTTTTATCCATTATTGCGGCAAGGATCTGATCTTGGACGATGGAAGTTGGATCCATTCTTATGATGGAAACACTCATTCCACTTGTTGTGAGATCCATTGTGTAGAGGACATGGCGGATCATCCGCCTTGAGTTTAGATCCATTGTGACTGCTGTTGGATGAAGAGTTGCTATTGTTGCAGTTGTTGTTGCCATTGTTAATCCAATTGCTGATACTGTTGCCAGTTGATAGAGGATCTTGTGGAGGATCTTGTTCATGATGAATATCTAAGTATTGGGCCAGTCTTCCTACCAGCAGTCTTGTGGAAGCCTCTCTTCCAATTCACCGGCATTGATTCATCAAGGAGGTACTTGAGCCGGGTATTATTCAACTGATCATCATCCGATGCATCAGGAATGGAGATAAGCAGATGGTTGAGATGCAGAAGTTGCTTACCAAACAAACTTGAGGACAACTCGAGCGGCTTATGAAGCTTGGACATATAGAAGACTTGGGCTTGGATTAGGTCTTCATTGTCTTGGCTCTCATGATACTAGATGAAATGATCAATATTGTCACTATAAGTACCAAGGCTCATATATCTTGAGTCTCTTGGCAGATTTCCACTTGTAGCCGAGTTCAATAGCTTGAGTTCTTTTGTAAGCTTGTCATTGAGAGACTTGTTCTTGTTTGGCTTCTGGCTCTTATTCCTGGAGTCGGGTTTCTGGCCTTAAAAGGAGTTACGGCTCTGTTGTCTCACGATTCTTTCATGAGCTTGCAGAGTTTCAAAGGATTGATTCGATTTAGCACTCTTGGTTCGTTCAGCCAGAGAGAATAGTTCATTGATAGCCTCAGCTAATCACCTGTGCAATAGCCTGGGGATTGAGGTAAATAACTTTTAGAAAATAAAATGCAGTTTAAACGAGTGATAACTTCCTTACAAAAGTGAATAAACTGGAAATTATAATATTTGTTTTTATACTGTTCTTGATATTGTGAGCAAGGTTTTTACAAGCATGTAAATGCATTTTCAATGATTGGCTGGGACTTGTAGTCTTGTGTAGATTCATACTAGAAGAATGTCTTACAAGCAATGTGTTTCAAGG
This sequence comes from Chaetoceros muelleri, assembly GCA_019693545.1. NCBI lineage: Eukaryota > Bacillariophyta > Thalassiosirophyceae > Chaetocerotales > Chaetocerotaceae > Chaetoceros > Chaetoceros muelleri. The sequence continues at coordinate 27,219 of JAAMXU010000035.1, read as the reverse complement.
GATAATTGTTTTACAAACCTTCTAAGGGTATTGGGAGATTGGGCTGATTTAGCCAGTCATGTGAAGAGGGACTTGGCAGACCTCTGTTGTATATTGTGTCATAAATCTGCTATTACGAGTCTCAAGCAAGGAAAAGTAAAAACAAAATAAAAACGTTGAAGTATATTAAAGATATATAAGCTTTTTTCATATTGTAATGTCTCACGCAAAGTTTGATTCTTGTTTCAGTTTAATCAATCTATGCAGAATCCAGTAGAGTTCTAGTATCATATTAAATGACTAATAATGAAGCCCAATCCTGGGGAAAAACTCTATATTTCATCAAATAAGACCCAAGCTATTTTTCTACATTATATTATATGCCTCACTTTGTTGTGGTTAGACTAATTTCAAAGTAAAATTGGTATTAAAAATGGATAAAAATCATTGAAAAAACAAATCATGTCCAAAAAAAGGGACTTTTCATTACGTAGGAAGTCCTCTGTCTTGCCAGTGCCTTGATTGAGGGTTTGTTGGGATCAGGGGAGCAGCAAATCCATCTCACAGTTGATGCGAGCTTGATCTTCTCCTTGATGCTTATTTTTAGCTGGGTCAGCACGGGAGAGAATTTTTGATGAACAAGCAATGTAGCAACAATGATCATTTTTGGCAATCCTCTACAACTAAAAAGAATTGTAGTATTAACTAAATTTTATACAGTAGAATTTTTGTATGTTTCCCACAATTTCATTATTGCTTGTTGTACCTGGTACCAGGGTACCTGGTACCTGGTACCCGCCCAACCAAAAATTATTGTAGCGTACCATAGAGTAATTACTGAACCCCCCCCCAAACCCCGCCCCCTGTAGTAGGGTGGCACCTGGTACCTCTCTGTAGACTGAAGCCCTACTATTGCCCCTGTATTGCCTCAAAGTCTGTTACTGTACCTCTCTTCCCAGCATAGCTAGAGTAAGTACCGTATTTAAGACAGGTAAAGTAGAAATGTACACCAAGCTAAATTTGCTGATAATATTCATCTGGAGAAAAACAACTTTAAAGATTTTTTGCTGTAGGTGTAGAGACGGATAGGATGTAAAGATGATGACTACTAGAAAGAGTGAGACCAGGGAAGGGAGGATAAGGGAGACTGGCCTACCGTATTACAGTATACAGCTACAGGTCATGGAGGATGTTGGTTATGTGTTGAAGGCATTTGGTACATTCATCGATGGAGCAAATTTCGGCTTCGGTGGAACTTCATGCGGTGATGGATTGGCGTTTGCTGACCCAATGTAAGGGGCCACCGAACCATATGAGGAAGCCGGAGATAGAGCGGGATTTGAATAGATCAAGTTCTTGTGGGGGATCATTGTGTTTTGGTGCTGAGGCATCTTGTGGTCCCCAGTTGGCATCCGAGAAAGGGTGGAGTTTGTTGGGATCAATTGGGAATTTGACGAAGGATTCGATTGATGTGTTGTGTTGACTAGAGAATGATATTCCCAAGTTTTTGGTGCCTTTGAGGTAGCGGAGGACGTGTTTTGCGGCGTCCAGATAACCAGGTGAGGGATTTGATTGATATTGTGCAATTATGTTTGTGATTGTAGCTATGTCAGGTCGTGTTTGTGTGCTAATCCAGTTCAGCAATCCGATGATTGTGCGTAGTTTTGTTTCTAGTTCCATGCGTCGTTGGTGAGGTATGTCAACGTCGGGGATGGTGCCGACTGGGTGACCCGAGCGATAGGGTGTAGGTTTAGTGAGAGACGAAGGTGTGTTGAGATCATTATCATCAAGGAGTTGGTTGATGTCTGCTTCTTGTGACATGTGGACGGTGAGATGACCGTCATCAGAGAATGAGTGCTGAGAGAAGGCGACCCCAAGGAAATGGTGAATGTTGCCATTGAATTCAATCTGTAGTTTGGTTTTTGTTGGAAGTGAAGTTTCGAATGCTTGTTCTACTTCATGGTCAGCGCTGAAGTAGATGAAGTCATCAACATATATGCAGACATACAGTGGTGGTTTGTTGGGAATCAAGATGCCGGAGAAGATACATGGCGCATTTGGACATGGACGCAGTCCAATGTCAATGAGAGCCTGCTTGGCGGTTTCGTACCAATGACGGGGACTTCTTTTGAGACTATAGAGAGTCTTTTTGAGAAAAAGATGTGTGTTTGGTGGTGTGATCGGACATCCTTTTGGAGGTGTACACACGTACTGTTCCTCTGGAGGCAGGGTGGTTTGGCAAAAGGCCTGGATTGTGTCACATTGTTTTGGAACAAGTTTGGAGTTGGTGGCAATAGCTATGAGTAATTGTAGTTCCATTGCAGAGAGAACAGGTGCAAAGCAGTTGGACTTGGACCAATCGTGCGGATCAAGGTTGCCCAAGACAACTATGCGGTACTTGGCACAAGTAGGGTTGCCTTGCGAGTCGCGTTTGATTTTGGAAATAGCCATGGTTGGGAGAGGGCGTCCAAGAATGGTCTTCATGTTTTGATACTCTTCTTCTGTGATGTAGTGCCAGGTTTCAGTTTCGCTGTGAAGGCCAAAGTATTCCTCTCGATAGGCTTCGTCCCATACCTGCTGATCTTTAGGTGAGAGTTTATAGTGTTCATGAAGTTTTGGTTTGTGGAATGATTCAAGGGAGCTTGCGGAGATTTTGAATATGGTGGCAATTGCATTGGCAGGGTTGTCACTGAGATGTTGAGTGATGTTGTGATCTGTGATGCGCTCTGGAGAGGAGGATCCTGCAAGGACAACACGTCTGGCTAAGGTGGTTTTGGCTTTATGGAGATTGTATTGTTCCATGAAAGATTTGGTGGTTATCCAATTTTGTGCAATGATGTTGTTGCTGACAAGTGTTGGTGCGGCTTCATCAAAGTTGGGAAGCAGAATAGGTTTATTGCGGTTGTTCTTGAGTGTTGAGCGGCCGGGAATGAATGACCATTGGTTGGTATTAGATTTGTGGAGGAATCCTTGTTTTGGTGCCAGCATTTTGTTGCTGAAGAAAACAGTGACTTTGGAGCCATGGGCTATCCAGGGGTGGTTGTCCAGAGATGTTGTGGACTGGATAGGTGAGTGTGTCAAAGGATCATTTGGTGACAGTGATGCCATGTATTCTTCAATGACCTGACCATTGCGGAGTTGAATGGTGTAGGGAAGGTCGTCAGAGAGCGGCACATTCAATACTGTGCCGTGTTTTGTTGGCAGATCAGAAGTAGAGGATGTGATGTAGACTTCGTCCCCCAGCGAGAACGGGGTTGATTGGATGGTCTTGTTGGAAGCGGATAATGTGGAGAAACCATATCCTTGTTGTTCGTATTCGAGGTTGAAGACTGGGCCAGAAGGTCGAGAGTGATCGAGGCGGTAGTCCGAGGATGCAATGATATTCTTGGTTTTGGGGTTGTAGAAAAGACAGCCGTCGGATTGGTCATCATTTCCAATCAGTATTGTGGGAATTGTTTGGCTGACGAGTTTGTCGTTCTGCGTTGCTGTGGTAGAGTCTACTTTGGTGTATCCTATAGCGAAGATGGGGATCAGTTTGCGATAGTCTGGTGTGACGCCATGTGCCAGTTCATGAGGAGTGGATATTTGGCCGTTGGTGAGGCGTACGGGTAAGTAGTTGGATACTTGTGCAGCGTATTTCAAAGCATGATACCAGAACTGACGCGGCAATAGATTTTCTGCGAGGAAATTTCGTGCCATGTTGCACATGTATTTCCAGTTGCCTTCGGATAAGCCGTAATGGTTCTGGCGACCTTGTGGAGCTCCAGCAAGGTGAGTGCCTATGAAGTTGAGATCGTTGCCATGTTCGAAGGTATTTGGGCGGAATAGTTCTTTTATTTGGTCACCAATAAGCTTAAAGTCACAATCAGCAAGCATTTTGGAAGGGTAGCAACCCAAGTCTTTGATGAATTCTCGCATTGCAGTGCGGATGTCGTGTTGATGCAGTGATTTTAGTCCATAAATGAATTTCTTTCGGGTTGCACGGTCGACTAGGAAGAGTACGTGTGTGTACCCCCCTATGGACATACCAGAGCCGAAGCCAATGTCGTAGTGGATGATCGATCCATACACATCTGGTCGTGGGACTGGGGAGGTGTTTCGACGGGATTTTGGGAGTGTGGCGACTTCTCCTCTTGAGAGAAATGGATCTCCGCCAAGATCTTGTATATCGATTGTTGGAGCGGCATGTTCTTTGAGTAGTTTTGTGATTTTGGTGATGTTGCGGAAACCAGTACATTTTTGGAGCATCTCAGAAGTCATAGTGACTAGTGCTGGGACGGATGAAGGGACTCTATCTTTGGGATTCAGTGATGGTGTAGTTCCTTTTTTGTGTTCTAGTTGGAGGAATAGGTCAAGCGTAGTTTGCCGAAGTCGAGCTGGTGGATGTTGGAGATGTATTCTGTGATTGGAAGTTTGTGTTGTAAGTTGTTGGGTAGTTTTACGTTTGAGTGTGGTAGGCGACACTGTGGGAGTTAGAGCCGGATCATTGTCTTCATCATGCTCGTGTTCGTCACTTTCTTGGACAGTGGGGAGTGTGGGTTGTCGGCGATAAATGCGGCAGCATGTGATAGAGTTGGTGCTGCCAAATACATTGGTAGCTCTTGTTGTGGTAGACAAATCTGTGGTTTGGGTGATTTGCGGAAGTGCTGATGGGATGAACAATAGTTGAGCTATCTTTGAGTTGGCTGGTAGTGAAAATGCATTGGCAGTGGTGTTTGATAGAAGGACTGTGATATCACCTCTGTAGTCGTTGTCGATTACACCTCCTACGACGACTATGCCTTTTGAAGCCAAGGAGCTTCTAGAAGCGATTTGACATCGATATGATGTTGGCACTTCTAAGGCGAAGCCAAGAGGAATTTTTAGTGTACTGTGTGGGTTAATTGTGATGGGTTGGAAGCTTGTGAGGTCATATCCAATGGAGCCAGGTGTTGCTCTGAACGGTACGGAGGCGGATGGATGGAGTTGTTTTAGTTTGACGTTGTTGCTGTGGCATCCAGTGGAAAGTTTGGCGGTTGTAAAGTCAAACATGAGAGGTTTTGCAGTGGGTGTTGTAATTGGTGTGATGCGGCAGGCGAATTGGTCACTAGACGCTATGGTGACTTTGAATTCGGGGTAGTTTATGAACATTTTATTGTGAGCCAATGTGTAGGTACATTGGTCATATTTGATGTGTTCAGTTGGAGAGTATAGATTGACGCCAAGTGAAGCTACGTAGAAGACTTTGAGACGAATATGTTTTTGTTCCATCATGAAATCAACAATGCCGTAGCCAAGGATGGGGAGAAGAGTCTTGTCATCTCCAAGTGCTACCGATGGTCGATTGACTAATGGGAAGTATTTGATAGTGGAAAAAAGTGCTTTGCTGTTGAATAGGTGGAGTGGGGAACCGGTATCGTGACACAGGTGATGGTCGGAGGTAGGTGAGTCAAAGGCACGCGAACAAGGGTTAGATACAAGAATGTACACAGTAACGTCTTTCTTAGTATCGTTATTGGCATTGTTGTATAACTCATATGTCTTCTTGATTTTGCGGCAGTCTTTGGTATGGTGATAACGCTTGTGATTGGATTTGAAACGGCAAAGAATGCAGGTGTTGGAGTCCTGAGTGATGATATACTTCTTATGGATGTCGTCAAGTGAGACTCCCTGGAAGATGTCTTCTTCAATGGCTCGCATCATCTGAAATGGAGATTCGATGTTGTTCTGGTAGGGATGGCGTTCGCCATTTTGAGATTTCTTTGGAGTGGCATCAGCAGGAGTGTCCTTGGGAGTGGGAGGTGGGGTATCGTTGTTATTCTGAGTCCCCTTCTTGTACATGTTGGAGAGCGTAGTGTGTGCTTTTTGGCTGGAGATTTCTTTTCTTGTTGCTTCGATGAGCGAGGAAATAGTTGTTGCGTTTGACCAATGGGAGGGAAGTTGATCATTGGTGGTAATCTTGCCACGAATTGCACTGAAGATGTTGATTGGAAGGGCCATGATCCAGATGCGACGAAGCTAGTTTGGAGTCACGATTTTTTCATATTCAGTATTCTTGAGCTTGGCATAGAGGTCTGCAATGTTTGCAGCAAAGTCCATAAGTTCTTCCTTGTGTGGGTTCCAGCGGATGCTGGTAAGGGTGCTGTGAGCCTCTCTGGCATCATCAAGGAAGGATGTATTATCCGCAAAGGTATTGTGGATAAAGGCAAGGATTTCGGTACCTAGACTCCACTGGGAGGAGTGGGCGACTTTCTGGAATTTTTCGTCGATGCATCGGTACAGAATGTTGTAGAGATTGTGGTTTGGAAGAGTGGCTTCCTGATTCAAGTTGATGGATCCATCGGGGTGGAGTAATGAGTTGTAGTATGAAGAGGCACTTAGAAGCAATTGGATATCTTGGTACCCCCAGCGACGTGCGGCTATACGATTGTTGGGATAGTATGTGAATTTCTGGGGATAGAGTTTCTTGTCTGCATGAGATAGGTCGGCTGCAGTTGAGTGTTTGGCAGACGTAGATGTAGTGGAGGGTTGATCAAACTGTTCATGGGTGTATGAAAGGTCTGAAGGCAAGGAGTGGCTGTGGGAGTTGCTGTTGGAGCTGGAGGCCAAGCTTGGCATTTCCACTGGTTGTTTCTGGAGAAATTTGGACAGAGTGGATTGAGTTTCTTGAATGGACTTGAGAGCATCATTAAGCTTGTCCAGGAGGAAGTCTTGATTGTGCTATAACATATTTAGGTTAGCTGACATGTTTGAAAGTGTGAGAGAATGTTGTTGTAGTGTAGATTGTACAAATTGATCTGTAGTACTAGTGTTGTAGAAATTTGTTGAGGATGGGGTCCATTGGGGGTTGGTAGGAGGTACAGGAGTAGCTCCATATCCGTAGCTGCTGTAGGGCGTATGCGGAGAACAAAAGGGGAATGACGTAGGTGGAACAGTAGTACCGGTTGTATGTGGTGGGACAGTAGTACCGGTTGTATGTACGTTGGGGGGTGCCTCGTCATTGGAGAGGAGATCGATGAGGGGTGGAGAATCCTCCTTTGAGGTGGAGGTTTTTCCTGGTGATGATGGTTTCTCTTCTGGGGCTGTTGTTTGCACCTTTGGGGACGGAGGTGGAAGTTTGACGGGAATTGTGATCCGAGATGGAGGAAAGGTTACTGTTTTGGATGTTGAGACTGGCAGGGCAGCTACTGGTGGACTGGCAACGTATTCACTGATATTGTCGTGGTTCTTTTGCCACCAGGAGATAGCTGATGCGCCTGCCATGGAGTTTTGATCCGAATGATGATCCGGAGGAGGAGGAGGAAGGCTCATGTTGCGTGGAGGAAGCGTTGAAGTACAAGGGGATAATAGCTCTGGAACAGAGCTAGGTATCGGCTTGGACTAAGAGCTCATAACCTGTAGAGATGGATAGGATGTAAAGATGATGACTACTAGAAAGAGTGAGACGAGGGAAGGGAGGATAAGGGAGACTGGCCTACCGTACGACGTACGTACGATAACAGTATGGGGGTCCATTTAATCCAGAAAATAATAACACGTTCAAAACTCACATCATAGCACTCGACCAAACAATGATATTGATAGCATTTCTTGTTATGAAAATATTGATACAAAAATGATTTGATAATGTTAAAATAAAAGAGTTCATTATTACAAAACACTCGTGTTTGCCATATTGTTTGTTTTTCAATTGGTGTTGCAGTGACTAGCTCCAGGATGAGGTTTCTTACAGTTACTTGATGCAACTACTGTTGTGATGTAGACAAAACAACTTTCGATAGCTTCTTCTGTGTTGAAATCTTTTTGATATGTTTTTATGCTACACAGGATATGTGGCATTATGCTAAGTTATGTTGACAATTTATTGTAGTATTGCTTAGGTTTTGTCAATTGCAAATGGCGTTTGCTTGTTGGAAAAAGAGTTTTTGGGAACAGGCGGTAAGCAAAAAAACGTGAAAAAACACACTTTGAGAGCCATAGGAGTGACCGTTAGACACACAGGGTTATGTTAATGCAACGAACAAATTAAATCCCGATCCCCCCCCAAGAAATACTAATAATGCAATATCTCAACGACTAAAAGACTATTTGGGACAGTGAACATATCAAAGAAACGCTCTTTCTCTGACTCATTTACCTAGATTGATATCTAAAAATCCATTATTTTTTCCAATTTAGCCATGGTGTACATTTCTACTTTACCTGTCTTATTTAACGAAGAGTTGCCCCCCCCAAATGTGCAAAAAATTATTCAGGGGAGACAGCAATACGTAAAATCTAAAAATTATCGTAGAAATCTCTGTACAACCATACTGAAAAACTTTTTGGCGCTAACAAAAATTATTTTTCTTCTCCAAATGGGACAATTGAATTGCAATTATCCAAAGGACTAGCAGACCTGCAAAATCATGGATAACTTCACTAAATAGGTAGAAGGGTGACAAATGTCAATCTAAAAGTTATAGATTTTTACGGGTCCTAGTAGCTGAAATACAGTATGAAGTTCTAAATCACTATTTAGTGCCTCTCTCTACAACAGAAAGTCGTAGAAACCATAAGGTCTGTTTCATGCTCTTTGAGACATTACGGTGCACTCGCTTCCTCTCTCTTCTCTCCTCTCCTCTCCCAAACACGAAACGACTTGTCGACGATGCTACTCTCTGTCAATGGATACATTCAAACA